>MU260598.1:0-107500 GCA_020310875.1 Ceratopteris richardii
GCGCTCGCTGGGTCTATCGACGCTTATTCTGATGACATTATTGGGAGTACCATCACTTATACCAACAACCATATCTGCAAATTTTTTTTGGGCAGAGTGTGTTGTCTTTTGCTCCAACAACATTACCATGATGTTGCTTAGCAAAAGACAATACACTCTGCCAAAAAAAAAACCGAGTACATGTGATGTGTACTCTAATGTCAACCGAAATATGATTTCATAAAACAGAATATCATTGGACACAAAAGAGATAACAGAATGAACCATGAACCATGTACAAAAAGAGTTATATATTTCATAAATGAAGCATGTACAAGAGTGTGACAAACCACTATCATATAGTGGCAAAGCAATGCATTGCCATATAAAAATCAAATACAAAATTTTGGTGTACCACTGCTATACACATGCAAAGAATGTTCCATATCAACAGTCTTGCAACAAAGAACATTAACGAAATGAGATAAATTCACATGAAATTTACAAACAACAAGTAAAAACCAAGTTTATAAATTAATCACCTCATTGCAAACGCTCCCATCAAACGACAGCACCGCATCCCTCTAAGTCCTCCAATAGTGCAGTCAATCCATGACAATATCCATAAGCCTCCTCCATTCGTGTTGGAGGATGACCCATTGCCAGCTCCTGCAACAAATATGCAAAACTTTAGACGAACATACATGAGAAACTTAACACAAAAAAATTCAATAAATCAAATGGTACTTACAAACGCGTGACACATCGTGTCATATCCGCCGCTGCCCAAGTGTGATGGTCCAATCGTATCTAAATGTTTGGCTACGATATCTCACTATTGGCGATATCGATCAGGAGTCTGCTACTGCTCATCGTGAATCATATCCCACTCCTCAACATCTAACCATATAGGCTTTGGTAAGCCTGCTCTGAAAGCATCACGAGCCGCAGATTGTCGATGGGACATAACTTCATGTGCGGTGTGCAGAATCCACTCTGAACTGACAAGAGGTTGTCCGTCGGCTGGTCGGAACTCCTGATAAATCATCTGTGTGATATAATTCTTCTGATCTCTATCTTGTTCACTCCATTTCAACATGATAGAGTGTTCAAACTGTATGGATGAAAGCTGTCATATACGTGCATGCATTGCTTTGCTAGCCGCATCCATCACCGGAGCTCCATCTTGGATACTATACACCTTGGAGTCCTCATGGTCATGAGCATCCCAAGGTGTACATGGTGTTCCACGTGGTGTACCGCATGAGGTACCTACATTTGAGGTACTCGTCCTAGGAGTAGAAGCGCGTGACACAACATCCGTCCCACTACCTCCACAATAGCCGCCTCCTCCAGACCTACCTGTAGATCCACTCCTACAACCTCCTGCTCTAGAGCATGACCTCGATCTACGAGACGGGCTAGAACCTCTATCACACTAAGGTGTCGAACGCACATGTCTACTAGTAGAGCTAGTAGGGGATGATTGACAAGATGGTCGTGGTGGAGTCATAAAGCTAGGAGACATACCTCCTGAGAGAGTAGCACCACCCGTAGGAGTGACACCGACGGGAGTGACACTGACGCGAGTGAGGACAACAGGAGTGAGGCCTACAGGAGTGAGGCGGACAGGAGTGAGGCCGCCAAGAGTGAGGCTGGGAGGAGTGCTACCACAAGCAATCCAATACTGTGACAGAGCGACCAGATACGTGGGAGGTACCTGAGAGATAAACTCTAAGAACTGCTCCTCTCTCATGGAATATGGAGTGACTCCAGGACTATCTCCCATCGTGGTCTGTAACAAAAGAACTCAAATAACTAGCATGTGATAATAAAGGTAATATAGAGATATGATAGTGTACAAAAAAACCTAGCAAATAAAATAAACAAAAATTAGTACGTACAAGTGTTTGATTCGAAAATCCTCTAGTCTAGCATCCTCTTGGAGATCCGATGCACTGAGAATATCTATCTCTATATTGATGACTTCTAAATCTCTTGCTATGGTCGTTTCTTCCTGATCATCGTCTATTGCTTCGTCTTCTAAAACAATGAACTCTTCTTAAATGACCTCTTCTTCTCGAACAATGATCTCTTCCTCCTCGACTATCGAATGAATCTCTGAGTCCACTATAGATGGACTTTCTTCTACATCTATGTTCTCATAAATTTGTCTACTACGTGGGGCGACTTCTAAAATAAATAGCCACTCTAGTTCTTTTGAATATGGTATAAAAACAACTTGCTCACAGTGTTCGCGAAGTACAAATGTATCCCTTTCATCCGTCCATAATTTTGTGGAGTCGACTTGAAGCAAACCGCTTTCATCCCACCTCACTGTTGCGTTTCTTCCAGAGGTGACCACTTTGAATCATTTCACATAAAAAAAAAAGTAATCAAAGTTCCTAAAAGATAGTTTCAAGATATCTTGAATCACACCACAATAATCTAGCTGGCCTTTTTGAGCATTATCATCTCTTGCACTCGCTCTACTTTTTTGCAAAAAGTTCACTATCACCCCACTATAAAAAATAGACCTATTTTTATCGATTCGTGCGATCCGAAAGTGTGGTCCATGAGACCATAGTGTATTGTATTAAAATGGTATTAGTAAATAAAGTTATTTTGATACAACAATAAAAGTTAATTTCAAATCCACTTACCTGAACAATTCACTGACACTACTATCTGACCATCCATAAATGGATTGCGGATTGAGCCTCGCAAGTGACACATGTAGTAGAGATATCTTTTCTCCATTGTAAAGTGGTAAACGAGCTAGTATTCACATGTTTTCATATTCTTCATCGACTTCTCATCATGGAGATTTCGCTGTGTCCATGAAACTCTCGACATCTTCTCTACCATCATGATCTTCGTCCATCTCATAAAATGCTTCGAGCATCTCTTCCATACGTTCATTCCATGTAATGCTATTAGTACTTGCTTGTACGTCTAAGTCGTTTTTTGTTCTCTTTTGTCCACGAGAGGTTACCGGTGCAATGTCGTTTGGGTCCATCTCCTCACCTGGGGGACCATGTGAATGGTAGCGTAGGTTTTTTAGTCCACTTTTATCAAAGGATCCATACTCTCTAATATGTGCAGTACAAATCCATCATTTTTTGATAAATTGATACTTGCAATAACTGCAAGGACATGCCATTCTCTCCTCCGGATCCAAACTAGCTATCTGATACAATATAGACATTTTAGAACATTTGTTTTTTTATTAAACCTAAAAGTCATACTCTGAAATACTTAAACCTGAAATACTAAAACCTAAATACTTAAACACCTAAAAAAACCTAAAATCCTAATCCTAAAACCCTAATCTATATAATTATCCTATTATATATATATTTATTTATTTATATATTCAAATATTTTTCTTAATTAATCCTATTTTTATATATTTAATTAAATTATTTAAAATACTAATTCTTTCTATATTTATTTATCTATATAATTATAATATTTTTTTATATATATTTATTTATATATTCATATTTTTTTCTTAATTTTTTTCTATATTTTCTCGTTATATAAATTTAATTGACTTATATGTATGCCTAAACCCTAAAACCCTAATCGTAAAGATCTAAACCTAAAATATGTATATTTTTGTATGCATGTCTATATACATGTATATATGTATTATATGTGTATGTGTATGTGTGTATATATGTTATGTAGGTGTTTAAACCCTAAAACCCTAATAAAAAAGACTTAGACCTAAAACATGTATATATGTGTATGCATGTGTATATATATGTGTATGTGTATATATATGTGTATATAGATAGGTGTATAATTATATGTGTGTATGTGTATGTGTATGTGTATGTATATTTACTCTGATTAAAATGATTAAAATTAAACCTATTTTTGTATATTTAATCTTATATATTAAATTTATTTATTTAAGACACTAGTTCTTATCATATTTATTTATCTATATAATTATCCTATTTTATATATTTATTAATTTATATATTCAGATTTTTTTCTTAATTAATCCTATTTTTATATATTTAATTATATATATTTAATCAAATTATTTAAAACACTAGTTCTTTTTACATTTATTTATTTATATAACTATACTATTTTATATATATATTTATTTATATATTCAGATTTTTTTCCTTAATTTTTTTCTAAAGTTTCTCTTTATATAAATTTAATTGACTTATATGTATGTCTAAAACCTAGAACCCCAATCTTAAAGATCTTGACCTAAAAAATATATATTTCTGTATGCATGTAAATATACATGTATATATGTATTATATGTGTATGTGTATGTGTTTATATATGTTATGTAGGTGTTAAAACCCTAAAACCCTAATCAAAATGACCTTGACCTAAAACATGTATATATGTGTATGCATGTGTATATATATGTGTATGTGTATATATATGTGTACATAGATAGGTGTATAAGTATATGTGTTTATGTGCATGTGTATATATATTCACTCTCATTAAAATGATTAAAATTAAACCTATTTTTATATATTTAATCATATATATTTAATTAATTTATTTAAAACACTATTTCTTATAATATTTATTTATCTATATAATTATCCTATTTTATATATATATATTTATTTATTTATATATTCATATTTTTTTTTAATTAATCCTATTTTAATATATTTAATTATATATATTTAATTAAATTATTTAAAACACTAGTTCTTTTTATATTTATTAATCTATATAATTATCCTATTATATATATATATATTTATTTATATGTTCAGATTTTTTTCTTAATTATTTTCTATAGTTTCTCTTTATATAAATTTAATTGAGTTATATGTATGCCTAAACCTAAAACCCTAATCTTAAAGATCTAGACCTAAAATATGTATATTTCTCTATGCATGTGTATATACATGTATATATGTATTATATGTGTATGTGTATGTGTGTATAAATGTTATGTAGGTGTTAAAACCCTAAAACACTAATCAGAGAGACTTAGACTTAAACTTGAAATACTAAAACCTAAAGACTTAAACCTAAAATACTAAAACCTAAATACTTAAACACCTAATAAAACCTAAACCCCTAATCCTAAAACCCTAATCCTATTTTATATATATGTTTATTTATATATTCAGATTTTTTTCTTATTTTTTTCTATATTTTTTCTTAATATAAATGTAATTGAATTATATGTATGTCTAAACCCTAAAACCCTAATCTTAAATATCTAGACTCAAAATATGTATATTTGTGTATGCATGTGTATATACATGTATATATGTATTATATGTGTATGTGTATGTGTGCATATATTTATGCATGTGTAAAAACCCTAAAACGCTAATCGGAAAGATCTAGACCTAAAACATGTGTGTATGTGTATGCATGTGTATATATATGTGTATGGGTATATATATGTGTATAAGTATATGTGTATGTATGTGTAAATAGCCTAAAAACCCTAATCCTATTTTTATATATTTGATGTAAAAAAAAACTTTAAAATCAAAGTTTAATATATTTAATTAAAACACTAGCTTATGTGTGTGTGTGTATATGTGTGCATGTGTGTATGTATGTGTGTGTGTAAATGTATGAATGTGTGTATATGTGTATGTGTGTCTATGTATGCATGTGTGAGTATGTGTATGTGTGTGTATGTATGCATGTGTGTGTATGCATTCATGTGTGTGTGTGTGTGTGTGCATGCATGTGTGTATGTATGTGTGTGTGTGTGTGTGAGTGTATGCAGCACGCGTGTATATGTGTGTGTATGTATGCATGCATGTGTGTATATGTGTGTATGTATGCATGTGTATACATATGTGTGTGTATGTATGCATGTGTGTACATGTGTGTGTGTATGTTTGCATGTGTGTATATGTGTATCTGTGTGTATGTATGCATGCATGTGTGTATATGTGTGTATGTATGCATGCATGTGTGTATGTATGTGTATATGTGTGTGTATGTATGTGTGTATGCATGTGTGTATGTATGCATGTGTATATGTGTAAATGTGTGTACATATGTGTATGTATGCATGTGTATATGTGTGTATGTATGCATGTGTGTACATATGTGTGTGTATGTATACATGTGTGTACATGTGTGTGTATGTATGCATTTGTTTATATGTGTATATGTGTGTATGTATGCATGCATGTGTGTATATGTGTATGTGTGTGTATGTATGCATGCATGTGTGTATATGTGTGTATGTATGTGTGTATGCATATGTGTATATGTGTGTGTGTGTATGTATGTGTGTATGCATGTGTGTGTATGCATGTGTGTGTATGTATGCATGTGTATATATTTGTATATGTGTGTATGCATGCATGTGTGTGTATGTATGCCTGCATGTGTGTATATGTGTGTATGTATATGTGTGTATATGTGTGTGTGGATGTGTGTGTGTATGTATGTGTGTATGCATGTGTATGTCCCTCTTTTGGATCATTGTCGTCAAAGCGTAATGTATGTGGTCTATCATCCAATTCCAAAGAATCGACGCCAAAGAACTTCTGGAAAATCAAAGAGAAGAGAAATTATAAGACCTAAAGCATAGAGAAAGACAAAGGCTAAGAGTATGCACACCACTTAACAAGATGTGAGATCTAAACAGAGAGGGAGTGTGTGTGTAGAGAGAGAGATCTCTATGTGTGTGTGTGTGCACAAGACAATGTAGGTTGCATTCGATTCATGCACGCAAGTTTGACAGAAGACAACCAGTACTCAAACACGGGCAAAAATGTTTATTTTTGCTCTCGGGTTCCCGGTATGTTTAAAACATGGCCTCTGTATGGGCATCGGTATGGGCATTGGTAACTTCTAATAAATTACGGATCCTTATACTGACGCTCATATCGATGCCCATACCGATGCCCATACCGACACTTATACAGGCAGTCAAGGCACACCCTGACGATCCGTTTTAAACGGTCATACCAACGGTCACTTGACTATCGGTATCTTTAAGTGGACTTTTCCAATGTATATACCGACGCCGAGAGTGATCATCGGTATAGGCAGCGTCGGTATGCCCCTCATATGTTGTAGTATGAGAAACCCAAAAAAATAATTAATTCTGCATAGTGTCAATAAGAATCCATTGTGATGGTTTCACTGAAATGGAAGTAATTTATGATCCATTCTGTTACAAAGAGACTTGAATAATGTGTGTGTGACTCTCTTCCCATCATGTATACCCTAATGTACTCTAAAAATACCAATGATATACTTTAAAAAAAGTAATGATCTTGAATAGTGTAGTGTGAACATGTGGCCATCATGCAACACGTATTTCCATTACTACCAAAGTAGTTCCCATTACTACCAAAGTACCTTAAGGTATGCCCCGAGCTTGGGACCTTGGCTAGCCGGCCCATGTCCCTCACACACATGAACTGATCCCTATGGATCAATGTCTGACACTCTCTCCCCCTTCTAAAGATCATTGTCCTCAATGATCAATGAGGAAAAGTACTTGCCAACCAGAGCTTCTGATTCCCAAGTCAAGTTAGTAAGTGGTAATCCTCTCGAGGCTACTAGATACTCCTGGATGACAAGATTCTGCAATCACTTCTGTCTCTGATCTAATATCCTATCTGGAGAATGATTCATGCTATTACTTTCTTGCAAAGAAACAATACCTTCTATTAGATTATCCTCCCTGGAAATATACTTTCGATATTTACTAACATGAAATACTAGATGAAATCTACAATCTGGAGGAAGCTCTAATCGATATGCAACTTTACTTAGCTTTTTAATTATCTTCCAACATCCACAAAACCTTGGTGATAGCTTACTACACTTACCTATGGAGAGTGAAGTAGATCTAGCTGGCACTTGAAGAAAGACTTTGTCTCCCTCCTCAAAGGATCTAGGAGATCTCTTCCTATCAACTTACTCTTTAGCTCTACCAGCTACTTACTGCATCTTGGCTTTATCTATTTCTAAATTTTCTTGGATGTTCGCTAAGAACTCCGAAGCACTAGGAAATCTCTTCGGCATGCCTATGGTACTGGGAGCATTGGGATTCATGCCATAGCTCATCTCAAAAGGAGACATACCCGTCACCTTGTGAGGTCTATTGTTATAAGCAAACTCAACTAGTGGCAAATAGCTATCCCAATATGTTTATCTTTCAGACATATATGCCCTCAACATGTCCTCTAAAATTTGGTTGACCCTCTCGGTCTGACCATCTATCAGGGGATGATCACCACTACTCATCTTTAATGACACCTTCAATTTGTCAAATACAAACTTCCAGAAGTGTCATGTAAATCTGACATCCCTATCTGAAAATATGGATGTCAGAAACCCATGCAATATGAAAACATGCTGCATAAACAACGCCGCTACCTATGGATCAAATGAATTGATCCCTATAGATAATTGATCTCTATGGATCAACTGGACTGATCCCTATGGATCAATGTTTGACACTCATCCTGTGTGGAGTTTCTCTCGTCTCATGCGTGGGTATGAACTGATCCCTATGACCAAAGTCATGATCCCTATGGATCATCAATCTGTCTACCACAACTAGGATAGTATCCCACTTCCTTTGGGTCCAGGATAACCCGACTATGAAGTCCATGGATACACTCTCCCAGTTGTGATCTAGAATTTGTAAAGGATACAAAAGACTTGGAGTCTTTACCCTTTCTGCTTTGTTGACTTGACACATAAAGCCTGTTAAACAAAAGTGTGGACATCTCTGGCTATCCACGCCACCAAAATATTCTTCTAACAAGCTGTATTGTCTTATCAACACCTAGATGTCCTACACAAGGCACATCATAGTTATCATGCATGACTTTTCTTCTCAAATCCTAGGAATCTGATACACAAAAATTTCCTTTCGGTCTAACTATTCCATTCTCCTTTGAGAAACTCGAACACGGAATGGACTTGTTCGCTCTGCTAGGGGAAGAACATCTAGAACTATCCCATCTCCTATAATAGAGTTATCACTAATGGCTCAAAAAAATGTGCATCTTCCACCTGTGCTTCTTTTATCTCTTGAAGCAATGAGATTTCTAGAACTATAAAGCTCATTTGATACATTATCCGAGGTAATGCATCAACAACTATATTCTCTTTTCTCTTATATATAGGATTTCCATATGAAACTCATGCATGAGCTCAGCCCAATGAGCCTGATTGCCTCAAAGATCTTGGTGAATACAAAAAAATACTCAAGTGTATGGTGACCTCTGTATACCTTAAACTGTTGGTGCAAATACCAAGCCTACACACTTGGCTAGATATAAATACTTTATGTGCAAATACTTGAAGACCCATGAGAACCATTGCTATAGATTCTCTAAATTGATTGCTCTATGTATAGTACATCATTTCGATTGATTCCACTTGGAATCATTAGTGCATTAAGATAATTTAATATCTCCAAAAGGAATTTTTCTAATTCCTACTGTACTAGAAGCATTGAGCTTAACAAGCAACAGGTGTGTGAACAAAACTAGAAGGTTTTCATTGATTCTTGAACTTGGAAGTAGTGTGTCTTGAATCAATCGTTTCTCACATCATTTCTAAAGTACACAGGCACTTGTTTAGTGTTGTTGGAAAGCTAAGAGGGTCTACAAATCAACTCTCGAGCAAAAGAGTGCTGATGTAAAGCAGGGATTAGCATCACGTACTCATTTCTTGGAGTGTCCATCCATCTTTCCCAATAGTGTATACCTTAAAGTCTACAGAATGAAGATAGTGTCTCTAGACTTTAAATCAATACACCACTGCATACAACTCCTGTTCATGTACTGGCCTGCCATCTTGGCTCAAAACTATCCCTATGGCTTATGTCACTAGCATCTATCTCTAACTCAAAGAGTTTTTGTGAATCTATCACTTTGAGTATCAAAGCCTCTGAAATAGCTTCTTTTAAAGTATCAAAACTATCGTGCTGGTCTTGCTTCCATGCAAATGGAACTTTTCCTTGAAGCAAGTTCATCATAGGTGCTACTATCAACGAATAAGAAGATATGAATCTCTGATAGAAATCTGAAAGTCCTTGAAATGACTATAACGATCCCTCATCCTAAGGAATAGGCCAAAATAATGCTGAGGAATATTGCTAGAAATGACTGTTACTGCCCGTCAGTAGATAATCTATCCTCAAAAGAAAGAGCTGAGTCTTCTCTAGATTAACCATGTATTATCATGATCTCTTACTCTAATCTCATGGTAGCCACTTATGAAATCTATTTTACTAAAAGATCATCACTCCTAGGCATAGGATATCCATGTCTAAGAGTAATCTTATTGAGTGCTTTGTGGTCGACACACATCCTATAAGATCCTTCTTTCTTCTTCACTAGAAGAATTGGTGCTGCAAAGGGTGAATAGCTGGGCCTAATCAACCCTTTTCTATAATTCTTTCAAGGACAACTCTTGGAATTCTACTCTCACTTTCGCTGAAAGTGCTCAGACATTCCAACTAGAGTCTCCATGACTACATGAATCCATCATACAATAGTACGAATACACAAAGTAAAGAAAATAAATAAACTCACAATCAATTTTAAGCAACTTGGTATCTTTTACTAATCACATCTCTTGGAGATCTAATTCTCCAGATATGAGTAGTCGCCTCCTCTCATGCTCACTTGATCACTTTACTTGGATGCACTATAAATAGAAACATCAAACTTGCTTCACAGCTACTTCCATTTGGAACTAACTTTCTTACTTGTAGACCTTGCACTTTTGTATAATCACTCCCTACTAGAGACAACCTTGCCTTGTTTAATAAATGCAAACCTTGCATTGTTGTGTAATCACTCTTTACTAAGAAGCCATGACCACAACCTTACTTTGTTTACTTACTGTAAACCGTGCCTGGGTATATAACCTCGTCTCACTCCCTACTAGGGACTTAGACCATAGCCTTGCCTTGCTTAATCTTTGCAAACCTTGGATTTCTATATATCTTGGCCGCTCTTGAGTATTTGTCCCACAAACTTGCCTTGTTTGCTCTCTACAAACCTTGCGTTTCTGTTTATCTTGGCCTCTCTAGAGTTCTTGGCTTATAGACTTGCCTTACTTATGTAATGAAAATGAGTCCACCTAGGATCTCTATTCTTCATTCTTAGGTAGATGGATAGATGGGACTACCTCATCGGAACATATTAAACTGTAATGGAGTCAAGATATTATTCTTTTTTCAAAACTAGAAACTTTAAAGTCTGTCTCAACTTCCAAATCTAAGAAGTTCTTACATGAAATTTCTTTTACTATTTCTAACTGTGGCATTCTAATCAAAATTCATTTGCCCTTTTTTATTCCACAAATCTGAAGTCTATACTTCATGTGAAATAAACTTCTTTGTTCTATACACATAGACATGTGCACTATAACTCATAACTATGTAATTATAGTAACTACTTATGAACTAGTTACTTAATTTATAAGCATCCTAAACTTTTTGGTGTTCTTAGAGTTCTCTTCTAAGGTGTCAAACTACCTTGAGACTCCTTACCTCTAAGGTTCTAACTCATGAGAACTTAGTAAAACTAGCCCTTGTCTCCATTTGTCCTTTCTGCAAAAGGGACAATTATTTTCACTTGAAAAGTGCATTACTTTACATGTTTTAAATCGTGACTTTATTCCTTTTGATCAAAATGCCACTTGCATTCTTCTAGATCATGGAATCTTTGAGAATGAACTATCCTCTATTCTAGATTCTAATTAGATATCCTAGAATTCTTAGCTACAAACTACTAAGTTACTTATTCTAATGACCTTGGCAATATTTTTTCTTGTCATAAGACCTCCCTTGGACTTATACCTGAATAAATTTCTCCATTCAATGATATCTACTAGATATCGACAAGCTTATACGATTCTTTGTTCAGAATGCTACTCATCACTCATCTTGATCATTCTATAGTTTGAATATTCGATGTATACTCAAAATAAGTAAGTGGTAGTGGAAAATAAACAAACTACAAGCCTTTGCTCAATGGAACATGAAGAAATAAGAAACTTTTAGTATGTTCTATATGCTTGGATGCATATGATAAGCAATTTCCATGATAATAGTGCCGACAAGCACAATCTATCTACAAATAGACCAAAAGGGGATTACACACCTTGAAAAATTTCACAATGCTGACAAGCACAATATAACTATAAGTAGACCAAAAGGGGATACACACCCTGACAAATTTATATTTTTCTCCTTGCTAACCTGCAAGAAAATACTTAACTATCCTTACAAGAAGAATACATGCACCACACAATACGAGTCTATGTCATGACTATGCATATACTCTATGTACTATGCAAAACTTGCATGCCCTATATGTAATATGATGCAAAAAGAGAGCAATGATGCATATAAATTGACCAAAGACTTATCTGGAGATCCAAAAAGTAATTTGCAGGTGTGTGCAAGTGTTGAAGATGGTCCACACTCCATTAGAATAGCTTTCCAAATTGCTTCCAATAGGTTGTACTTCAAAACAATGCTTGAAAGAGGGTTGTTGAAGATGAATGGGCAAACTCCAAGCTTTGGAGAGAAGGGCAACTAAAGCCAAAATATGGCATGCATCCACTCTCTGGAAAAAGCTCTGAGAAGCCTATCCATAGCAAGAAAAGTCTCCAAATTTGGAGGAGATATGCCCAAGCTATGGCTAAAGAAGTGAATATAAGAGGTATAAATTGGCTAATTCATAAAGCTTTGAGATAGATCGTATGGCTTCAAAAAAACGCAATCTTCCTTCATCATGTACGAACGCGTGGTGTTTCTACTTTAATCCCACATGCATGGTTCTAACAGTGAGGGCTATATGTAGACGAGTGCTGAAGAGCAAAGAATGAAATAAGTAAGAAGAAGCTCTTTGCTCTATCAAGGCTTGCCTCTGCACGGGGGTAGCGCTCTCATTGTTTTTTTCTAAAAATGGAGGTTCAGCCGAAGCCTATTCCTCCGGACTTTAACTTTGAAATTGCAACTGTACAAGTGAATGGGCATAGCACCCACGGGACCCCCCGTATCCCACAAAGCAGGGGTTAGACAAGGTTACAACTGAGAGACATGGTTACAACTAGGTTTAACTGGCCTAAGCCATAACATGTCCAGCCTGGGACTTGAGCACGTGCGCAATGAGTTCTTCTGAGCGTGGATGCCTTATTGTCCTCTGCGCTCTGAACTTGCGCTCGTGCACTATAGGAGGGGTTTTTATGGGTTGGCTTCTAGAACACTTCTATCTCCTACAGGCGGCCGTCGACGAGAAAAACTCCTCAACTTCTAGAAGAGCACAAATGTGAATAGAAAAGCTTTCACGAAGATGACAAACATGGCCCAAAAGAAAACCACGATCTTGCATGTTCTGATACCAAGTGTTAGAAAGAGACTTCAATGATGTGTGTGTGAATCTCCTCCCATCCATATATACCCTCTTGTACTCTAAAAATAACAATGGTATACTCTAAAAATAGTAATGATCTCGAATAGTCTAGTGTGAACATGTGGTCATCATGCAAAACATTCCCATTACTACCAAAGTAATTTCCATTACTACAAGAGTACCTTAGGGTATCCTCTGAGCTTGGGATCTTGGCTAGCTGGCCCTTGTCCCTCACACACATGAACTGATCCCTGTGGATCAAAAAGACTGATCCGTGTGGATCAATGCATGACACTAGTGTTGGAAACTGCTTGAATGATGTGTGTCTCCTCCCATCCATATATACCCTCTTGTACTCTAAAAATAGCAATGGTATTGTCTAAAAATAATAATGATCTCGAATAGTCTAGTGTGAACATGTGGCCATCATGCCACACTTATTCCCATTACTACCAAAGTACCTTAGGGTATCCCTCGAGCTTGGGACCTTGGCTAGTTGGCCCTTGTCCCTCACACACATGAACTGATCCCTGTGAATCAAATAGACAGATCCGTGTGAATCAATGTCTAAAACTTTCATTGCTTATTCTCCAAACGTTTGCATTTTCTTAAGGGATGTTGTGCTATGAGTGTCTCCAAATGTTGTGGACATCTTTATTACAGAAATTCATGGGGTCGTCTTTCCTTATAATGTAGTGGACCCTCTTAATTTTTCGCTTATAAAGAGGATTTCAATTACCGTAAAAAAATGGATGGACTTGCGAAAGATGAGTTGAGAGTACATCTATTTTTTTCTCTATGGTGTGGTTCTCTATGGATCTTTCGATAATTATTTTGATAGCCATTCTAAGGAAAAATGTTCACGTTGGAACGAAGAATTGAGTGGTACAAAATAGTGTCGAATACCAGGATCTTTAAGCCCTACATAGTTATATAGGCAAGATGTCAATTATAAGTAGGAATATAAAGAATATTTTTTAAACAACCCTAGGTTTAAAATTTTAATCATATTATATGAACCTTTTTGGATAAATCCTAGGGTCTTCTCTAGCGTTGTTTCTTGTAGAAGAATGGCTTCCGCCATTTTTTAAAGAGATCATTCTAAAGTTATACTTCAAGTAAGAAGGGCTTGGTATGGATAACGTTTTCTATATTCAGGAAGCCTCAAATTCTATATTGAAGAAGCCTCAGACGGAGGAGTCTAGTAAAGTGGAGTAAAAGAATCATCTTGTATTATTTCCGAGGATAGTAAAAATTCCATGGTTTGGGCTATATTGGAACATTAAAAGTGATTTATGGAATAGTTATTTTGCAATAAGAATACAGAATTTTGTACACTTTCTTAAAGTTTGGAAACCTTACAGAATTGAATGAGTGGACACTTATGAGAATACACTTACATTCTTACTCATCATATTTAGTTTGGATGGTTGATCATTTAAGCATACATATGAACATGTGTATTTTGAAGTGCACGGTATATATGTTTATCTGTGCGTGTGTTTATAAACACATACATAGATACAATGCACTTTAAAAAAAACACATTCATATTAGTAATTGTGCATTTCAGTCTCATATCAAAATAAATATAAAGTCTCTTCAACACCATTTTCAATCCAATATAAAAACAAATGTCTTGGACGTATGTGTATACTTCAAGTCTCCCTAGAATAATTGTTCACTATTGTCTTTCACATATGGGCTCTTTCACAACATATATGGGCAATTTCTATGGCCTTCTCGTGCTATCCCTATCACTATCATACATACATATGAACATCTGTGTTGCATTGTATATATGTTGATTCACATACATACATACAATGCACTTTAAAAAATACACATTCATATTAGTAACGATGCATTTCAGTCTCATGTCAGAAAAAATATAAAGTATCTTCAACACCATGTTCAATCCAATAGAAAAACAAATGTCTTGGAAGTATGTGTATATTGCAAGTCTTCTAGAATAATTGTTCACTGTTGTGTTTCACATATGGGCTCTTTCTATGGCCCTCTCTTGCTATCGCTATCACTATCTCTCGCTCTCTAGTGTGAGGGGAGCTTCTATTTTGAATTCTTGTTTTACAATTGTGGCATGTCACTTAAAAACTAGTTCCGTTCGAGCCCGTGTAACCTAATGGTTTGACATCTTCAGTCTCTACAAGGTAGTCCTGAGTTCAAGACTTGGCTGGACATAAGATGGGTGCCTCTACCTTACAAAGTCGGGTGTGTGAGTGTGTTTCCAATTCATTGTACTCTCCCTTTAAAACAAAACTAGTTCTGCTTATAGAGCTCAAGGTTTTGAGATGATCACATGGTCAAAGATGGAGGATGTAGCTGACCAACTTGGGAGTATATGAGAAGAAATAGAAAAGGAGCAGATAGTAAGGCATATCATAAATGGTATTAAAGCTGATGATAAATGGGAGTCTTTTACCATAGCAATGGACCTATATATGGACATGCAGATACCTAAACTCAACACATTGATGGGGAAACTCTTCACACATGAGACAAAGCTCAACAAGAATGGAGATAATTCCAGAGGGAATGAATCTTCTACCCTTTACAAAGATAAAAATAAGAGTAAAGATAAAGGTAAAGGTAAAATGAATGAAGAAGAGGCAACTACCTCTCAAGTGAAATTCATAGGTAGAGGAAGGTACAAGAGGAAGGGGTAGAGGAGGAAAACAAGGCAGGGGAGACCATACAACTCTTCACCTTGCAACATCTGTGTCTTGAACAATCAGATCACAGATGAGTGCTTCAAGAACACACAGATTAGAGAGGAAGAGGTTTCCACAGAGGAGATTATAAACAATTCTATTTCTTCTCTCTACCACCCCATTTTGTTCAGGAGTGTACCTTGTTGTAATCTCTCTCTTTATGCCTGTTTCTTTTAAGAATGAGTCAAATTCATGTAAGAAATACTCACCACCTCCATCAGATCTAAGCCTTTTTAGGCTTGTACCTGTTTGATTCTCAACAAATGCCAAATACTTCTTGAAACAAGTGAAGACTTCATCTTTATGCTTCATAAAGTAAAGTATTGTCCATCTACTATAGTCATCTATGAATTAAGCATAATACCTTCACGCTGAGATTGATGGCTCTCTACTAGGACCCCACACATCTATGTGTACAAGCTCCAAGTAGTCTTCATACATGTATCCTCTTCTATTGAATGGTTGACTGTGTGATTTGCCAAATTGGCATGCTCCACATTTGGAAACCATGTGTTGCTTAGATAGATTTGGAATGCAAAGCACACTCTGATCCCTGCATATTTGCTTTAGTTTCCTTTCACCTATATGATCTAGTCTCTTATGCCATATCTCCAATTCAGATAGGGTTTGATCTTTGTAATTGAAGAGAGAAATATACCTCGTATCTTCAACTTCAAATCTAAAGAGTCTACCTGATTTCTCACCTTTTGAATCCTCTTGATGCTTGTGGGATCCGGGGTTCCCATGGGGTGTTAGCATGTAGACTTTTCATAGGTGTTGAATAACCTAACTGCATTTGACTCTATTTTATGTAGACAGTTGGGCGTTGTGCACACATGCTTGATGCAATTCATGGATCACATTTGGATATGCTGCTTATCACTTTTACTTCTGCTAATGCTATGGAGGAGAGTGTACCAAAATTTGTATTTTTCAAAACTTATTCTCAAAAACATGAATATCAACTCTTGCACTTTAATATTTATATTTTATGACTTGGCATACAAAAATACGTTCATCTCTTGGCTTGTATTATTGGATCATTTTTTCATTTTATTAGACTAATTTTGTTAAAAAATTCTCATAATCATAGGTAATTATCCATATCTTATTATCAGATTCTTCATCCAGTTTCAATGGCATTGCTGTATATATATTTGAGGTCTCTAATGGATCAAGCAATATGCATAAGTCAAAATAGAATTACAATATGAAAAGAAAGGACCGTGCTAAAATATGCAAGCTCAATGGCGCTAATTTCGAGCGTTGAAATATCAAATGCATTATTGAATTGAAGAAGGTGTCACAGATGATGATGATTATTGGGAAGAGCTTGACCAAATGACTATGATGCACAATCAAACTTGGAAACTCATATTAATCTGATTTGATTTGGATTCAGTTTGCAAATGTCTCAGAGTTCATAATGTATAATGCTCCTCATGTAGCATAGGTTTTATGCACTTTGATCTCAATTGTTCAACTTCATGACATAGGATATGAAGTCTTTTTTTTGTCAATACTTTTTCCATATGGAGAAATATATGTCCATTGGAAAATATAAGAAAGTTGGATCCCTTTACCCCATGTTTTCATAGTACAAAGAGCACGTACTATCTATTGCAAAGTAGCTTATCATTTCTATAAAACATAACTACTAGGGTTGGGATTCTAGATACTACATCATTACAGAAAAATGATCTCCATATCCAAACCATTAATTATTTAGCGATAGGATATGGGATATTTTTTGATGAATGCATATATAAGTGTAACAAGTCCTTCAATCTAGGAAAATACATATATGTGCACAATATCTCCCAATTACGTCTATAATGAGTGAAAACATGTGTGCCATGGATCCAAGTGAAGCTTCTAGAAGACCGTAGAAGTCTTGAGGAGAAATAAACTTTCATATGATTCATGAGATTTGAAACCAAGACCTCTTCATTTACACACTTTGGACTAAACCACTAGGCTAAACTATGAGCTCGCCTAATGCCTTATAGAACTTTGATCTTTAATTAATCTGTAATCTGGGCCAAGTCACTTTATAGAATTATTCCACCCTTGAAGAGAATTTTGCTCCTAGAAAGTACACTTCAATATTTGATCTATATAAAGGCATTCCCACAAGGCCCATGTCATATCCTATAGATATGTTCATGAACACTTCCTCAATTCACATCCTATTTTAGTTCAAGATCATATTTCTCAAGTGAACTGAAAGGAGGCAAATCATTGGGACAAAGTATTTATCCTTGCTAAGACCACCTATATTCCTATTATTTGGTTCCTATCACTAGCCACTTGTGTACGTGATGTACCTTTGTCAAATGCATAGTGTTCACTCGAGAAGAATGTAGTGGAATGAGTGGATCATGTGATCTAGTGGCATTATTTCTTCAATCTATTCCAACTAATTGGGAAAACTAGATGATACATTTAAGGATGATTATTGGTAAGGACTTACCTTGTTTAGTGAGAATTACTTAGTGATTCTATCAAAGTCTCCAAAAGCTTAGTTTTGAAGTAAGTTCTTCTCCTCATGATACCTTAGCAAAAAGTCCAACTCCTAAGCTATGATCCATAAACTAGTTATAGTTTATATTAGATGAACCTAGATATTGAGGATAAAATCTCTTGGTATATCTTCAAGAAATGGGGTAGTTTTTTTCTATCAAACCATCTTTCCATGGGTGTGCTTTTCTTAATTCAATGTTCAACCACTTTTTTGGTTCTCCATATGCCAAAGGAAGAACTCATTGAGTTGATACATATCCTAGGTAGATAGCCTTACCATCCTTCAAGTATGTTTGGCTTCTAGAACTAGAACTCTCTGTCTTCTTTTGTCTTACTAACAATGAAAAAATGTTGTTTTAAACCGTGAAAGTTTATATGGGTTCCCCTCTTACGATATGGGAGTTCCTTCTGTGGTCACCAATTTGTTTTTAATGATGATGAGATCACGTGATTTATCCAAAATGGCCATAAAATCTCGTTAAATTTTTACGCATATAACTATTTAAAAAATATTCCATAAATTTTTATACATATAACTATTTAGAGAATATTTCTTATATTCCTACTCAGCGTAATATGGTTAGTAACATCTAAGATCGTTTCTATAATAACATCTTGAAGGAAACTGGTATTCGACACTATTTTGTACCACTCAATTCTTCGTTCCAATGTGAACATTTTTCCTTAGAACAGCTATCAAAATAATTATCGAAAGATCCATAGAGAACCTCACCTCGAAAGATCCATAGAGAACCACACCATAGAGAAAAAATAGATGTACTCTCAACTCATCTTTCGCAAGTATATCCTTCTTTTTTTTACTGTAATTGAAATCCTCCTTATAAGAGAACAACTAAGAAAGTTCAAAACATTATAAGGAAAGACGACTCCATGAATTTTTGTACTAAAGATGTCCACAACATTTGGAGGCACTCATAGCGCAACATCGCTTAAGAAAATGCAAACGTTTGGAGAATAAGGAATGAATGGATCATAAATTAATTCCATTTCAGTGAGACCCTCACAATGGATTCTTATTCACAATATGAAGAATTATTTTTGGGTTTCTCATCATCATCAATGGGGAGGAGAGGACCCCCAAAGAGAGACCAAGCAGCTTTCTCTTACATAGTGATTCGATGATAGGAAGTGAGTCTTCTTCCGAAATGAAACAAAAATAACTTCAATCAACTTAAGGATCCACGGATGGTGGACTATCTTTACCACCCTTCAGTGGTGGGGGGCTATCTTCACCTTCACTGAACCTGCACGAAAAGAAAGGAGTGAGAAGAGTTAGAATTTTTAAAAATGGAGGTCCAACCGAAGCTTACTCTCTCGAGCTTTAATTTTGAAAGTGCAACTCTACAAGTGAATAAAGAAACTGCATGAAAAGAAAAAAGCAAAAAAAAAGCTAGAATTTTTTAAAATGGAGGTTCAACAGAAGTCTATTCCCCAGAACTTCAACTTTAAAAGTGTAATTATACAAATGAACATGCATAGTACCCGAAGACCCCCTATCCCACAAAAGAGGGGTTAGATAAGATTAGAACGTTACAACTAATTTGATTGGACAAAGCCATACATGTGCAACCCAGAGTTTGACGCCTCGAGCTTCACCTCAAGTGGCCAAAACTCAACTGACTGCCCTACGGACGTGGACAGAAGAGTTAGAATTGCTTTAATTTGGGCGCGAGCGATCAATGCCGTGAAGATGCTAAAACTCAGGCTTGATCTTCCTCTCAAGGGACCGCCGGATGGCACGTGCAACATGGTGAGCAGTCAAGAGTGTTATCAGATCGTACAATGGATATATCAAAGTACGCAGGGAAGCTCAAGCCTCATGGATTCTGATTCGCTTTGCATCCCAAAAAGAGCGACGAAACAGATTGCGCCCATCACATACAAAGAACGTACAATGAGAATGACATACAGAATATTCTACCTGGTAGTAGGATGGCGGAGCTGTTAACAGGTCCGTTGGATCCTGTAGCCATTCGAACAGCCGGAAAGAAGGGCAAGGACGCAAACGAGACAGAAGAGGAGGAGAGTGAGGACTCTCGTAACCTGACTCATTGCAACTGCATGTAGCAATCGAGCTTCGCTTTGCAGCAGGCCGAGTGCTGCTGTAGCTGGCGTGAAGCTCTATAATATAAAGTTGTCCATGTCCGGCAAGATTTCATCGTCTCCAATGACTGTAGATTATTTCAAAAGATGGAAGTGCTGTTCACACAGACTGTGAGAAAAATATTGACTTTCAAGTATCTGCGCATTTGGGCGACTGCGTCAGAGATTGTAGAAGAGACATTCGAGATGGTTGACCCCGTCGCAACTGCTTCTGTAAGAGCTGTTCAACCACCCAAAGAATGATAAGTGCCAAAAACGCCATGTATTATCTCTTGCAGCCTGAGGATACTCTCAAACTGGTTCCATAGCCTAGGACTCCTCGGACATAAGAAGAAGAGGTGATAGAACTCCTATCGACACATTGGAGGTCTTACGCACTATGCCAGATGATCTCAAAACTTTGGGCTCTATAAGCGGAACTGGTCTTTAAGTGACATGCCACACGTTGTAAAACAAGAATTCAGAATAAAAGCACCCCTCACACTAGAGAGCGAGAGATAGTGATATAGAGAGAGCAAGAGAGGGTCATCGAAAGAGCCCATATGTGAAACACAACACAGAACAATTATTCTAGGGCAACTTGAAGTATACACATACTAGGGCAACTTGAAGTGATACACATACTTCCAAGACAGTTGTTTTTCTATTGGATTGTTCTATTGGAGTGAACATGGTGCTGAAGAGACTTTATATTTGTTTTGAATATGTATGCGCCATTACTAATATGAATATGTATGTGTTTAGTTTTCTTTAGCGCAAATACTTATCGATATTATCAAAGTGTTTTATGCTTGAATGAAACAAATATTTCTGTAGTTTCTCGAGATGGGATTAATAAGAATATAAGTGTATTCCCGTAAGTGTCCATTTATTCAATTTTGTAAGGCTTCCAAACTTCAAGAGAGTGTACAAAATTTTGTATTCTTATTGCAAAATAACTATTTCATAAATCACCTTTAATGTTCCAATATATCCCAAACCCATTGTTCTCATAGTATTTTTACTATCCTCGGAAATAATCCGTCTGAGGCTTCTTCAATATAGAATTTTTAAATTGATCTCTTTAATAAATGGCTTAATCAATTCTTCTACAAGAAAAAACAATGCCAGAAAAAACCTTTTCATGATACTTACACACGCGGATAGGAAGTGAGTTCTATTGAAACGTTTTCATTCCTAAGATTTATTGGTTCTAGCCGATGCATAAACTAGACTTTCTCGATACACTAATTTGGTAATAGTACAACTTAATGCAGTGTGAATCCTGAGAAAGCACAACTAATTGTTCCAACCAGGTTTTAAGTTCTTCATTCTCTTGCATATACAGAATCCACACAACATTGTCCGAGCCCACGTAGCCTAGTGGCTGACACCTTGAAGCTATGGGAGGAAGTCCTGAGTTGAAGTCTTGGTTGGACATGTCCGTGCGTCTCTCATGATGGGTGCCTCTACTTTACAAGGTTGGGTGTGTGAGTGTATATCTCCAATTCATTGTATTTATTTTTTTAAAATCCACACAACATTTATATTGAGCCCAAAAATTTCTTACGCTGGATCAAAAGATGAAACTTACAATATGCGGTGGATGTAATTTTCTCAATGTCTTTTTTTAATACATAAAAGAGTCTAAACAATTGTTTATTAATCCAGATCATAATCCCATATAAGTCGCGTGTTCAATACTTAATATGCTTTTGATTTCGTTGGAATGTACAGAACTATCCTAATCAAAGTCAGAGTGTATCGAAACCAGCCATGTTCTTCTTATTATTTTTATATTATTATGATGAGGATTTTTTGGAAAACTTAGAGAATAAATTGGGCTTTGCAAATGGCAATCATATCGTTCTCTATTAGTTAACAACAAGATTTTCATTAATCAAGATTTTCAGTAATCAAGATTTTGTGTTGTTGTTAAGGATAACCACAAGGATAAATTTATGACATCAATACTTGCAGACTTAATGCCTTTATTTTCAAAACTATCAATAGCATTTCACAATATCAAAGATAAATGGATTAACATGTATGAACACACCACAATTCTTCTCCGAGCAAATAAGAAAACATGTACAATAATTTCTCATAAACTGAGATCGATCAATGCACGTGGTCAGAACTTTATTGAAAAGATGCAATGCTCATAAATGTTCATTATACGATAGTTTTCCTGTAAAGAAATTTTGATTGAAGCATCATAGAAGACTCTAGATAGTACATCACAAGTTCCTGGATTGTGTAGAGAAGTACAGAAGACTACAAACAATGAACTTGAGAGTTCCCTTTCCTCGAGCATCCAATCATATAACAGAGCATAAAAGTAATACGTGATGTTTTTGTAGACCACGTAGGGCAATTGCATTTTCCGTGGTGGTAGATAATTTTAGAGAAAGTAAGAGACGAAGACATGTTTTCAATCCACAAGGGTAATCTGCTTCACTAGAGTATTACAAAACACCACCGGAGCTGAGTAAAATAACTGAGAACAGCACATTGAAACAGGTAAAGTGGAAAGTTTTATTACTTTAGCTACATGTATCCAAGTAACAATAGAGGTGCTGGGAGCAATTGCTTGCTATAATCCATGGCAAGACAAAATAGTCAAAGATGCACATCAACAAGTTCCCAAGAACTTATCAATACAATTCCTTTCTGGTTGGAGATGAAAAGAACATTCCGTATCTCAAAAGCCACCACCACAAAGGTAACCCCGAAGGTAAAGAATAGTATCCAAATTATTACCAAAATCCCAAGCGGTGAAAATTCACCTAGATATTTGCCCCTTTAAGATAGGCATGCTTACATGTAGTTATGTATGTATGTATGAATCTATTGGGATTTGTGGTGGATTGTGTCTCCAAACTATGGATCGCTTAAGCATCTTTGTATGTAAGTATATATGCACTCATTTGCGATGTTTTATGATTCATATACATGAGTATGATTTACATATAGGCAGATGATTAAAGTAAATCCCTTGGTAAAGGGGGTGCAATGTTCAATATGGTAAAATGTCAGGCAAGGGTTACAATAGGTGGACCATTAGAGGGGAGCTATTCTACATATGAGCATAAAAATTTGCTATAGGTAATGTTCTTAAGAAGTGGTTCCATTACTTGTATGGACCAAAGGTAACGATTGTCTTTGATCAAGAGAGCATCAAGTGGTTTGCACACCAACTAGACTTAATAAGGTTGAAAAGCTAGATGGGCTAAACAACTTCAAGTTTTGATTACAAACTCAAGTATAGAAAAAAAATGTTCAATGTAGTGGCAGACATCTCAAGTGAGATGCCTATTTTGAGAAATCTAAGTTTTGTACATGTTCAATGTGAATTTATTTCTACTTTGAAAGGAAGTTGCAAAGAAGACCCAAGCTATAGTCAAGCATGGAAAGTAGCTAAGGAAGCACAGGAAAATGAAACAAGTACAGGATTTTGTCAATTGAATTCATTGCAGTCATGTTGATGTATGGGTACTAGCTGAGTTCTCCGTATGCAATGGGACTTCAAAACCAAATAGTTCATGTAGCTCAAGAATTCCTTCACAAAATGAATTTTAAGCTCATGTTACCTAAGGAAAACTTGAAAAGAGCTCAAGATCAAGCAAAAGCTTATGAACATCCAAAAAGACATGGAGTTTCTTTTCAAGTCAGAGATCAAGTTTATCTTTGACTTTTAGATAAATCAGAAAATTTAAAGACCAAAAAATGCGCCAAGTTGTCACCTACATATTGTGGTGCTTTTTTTATAATCAAAAAATTTGGAATGTAGGCCTATGAATTACAACTCTCTGAAGAAAGTTGGATTCATCTAGTGTTCTATGTCACTCAAAAAAGAGTTTTATAAGAGGAAAAGTTATGTTTGATTCGTTAGGGGCTATTTTCCATGAGTGTGCAGACATGCCCAATGACAAATTAGACTATATGATCTAGGTGCTTACCTTGTAGCCAGAGGAAGGCTCAAGGCTATGGCTCCATTTGCAGGAAGAGAGATGTCTGCCCATAGGCATGTTTTCTTTTTATAATTTAATATTTTTAATGATATTTTAACACGTTTTTATTCATTTTTACTTGTTTTTTTTTAAGACACCTATACCACCTCCAACTCATGAGAGCATAGCACAAGTACTTATGACAACATGCATAGGTAGCCTACGGATGGAGTGTGACATAGCACATGAGGGCAATATAATATACATCAAACATAATTTGAAGCTTAAAAAAAGAATGAGATCTTGATGTGACTTCTACGTGTGTTTTTTTCACTTAAAATGGGCATAAGTATAAATTTTACATATAAATTGAAATATAAATTTTATGTTTTACTTATATGATCTTTTTTCTTGCAGTGCCTTTGATGAGAGAGACAAAAAGTATGTACTTAGTTCACTAGAGATAGAATTTGGCACTAGATGGTCTCACAAGTGGTGTATGAAAGAGATGTGGATACTTATGTCACATTGCCATGACTATGCACGGTATGCATTGCTTTTATTTATTATATTTATGTGTGTGCATCTCTCTCTCTCTCTCTCTCTCTCTCTCTCTCTATATATATATATATATATATATATATATATATATATATATATATATATATATATATATATATATATATATATATATATATATATATATATATATATATATATATATATATATATATATATATGTATATATAAGCACTCCTTGGACATAAGAAGAAGAGGTGATAGAACTCCTATCTGCACATTGCAGGTCTTACGCAACCATGTGATGATCTCAAAACTTTGGGCTCTATAAGCGGAACTGGTTTTTAAGTGATGCCACACATTGTAAAACAAGAATTCAAAATAGAAGCTCCCCTCACACTAGAGAGTGAGACATAGTGATAGAGATAGCAAGAGAGGGCCATAGAAAGAGCCCATATGTGAAATACAGTAGTGAACAATTATTCCAAGGCAACTTGAAGTATACACATACTTCCAAGTCATTTGGTTTTCTATTGGATTGAAAATGGTGTTGAAAAAGCTTTATATTTTTTTTGTATATGAGACTCAGATGCACCATTACTAATATGAATGTGTGTGTTTTACATGGCATTGTATGTATGTATGTACGTGTTTATAAACAGAGACACACATATACATATATACACTGCACTTCAAAACACACATGTTCATATGTATGTTTAAATGATCAACCATCCAAATTAAATATAATATGGATTAATATCATGAATCAGTAGATCGAAGGGGCTATGAATAAAACTAAACATTAAAGCATATAAAGATAAAATAAAATAACAATAAAATTAAACAAAAATGAAATAGGAATACTCATATGATCAAAGATAGGATTGATTATATTGTTAAAACTGAAGTATAACATTATATCAAACAAGACAACCCAATCTCTTACACTTCAAGTAAAATCCTTCCTTGAAGGACTTCACAAGTTGTTAGACTTGTCAAGGTGGAGAGTACTATTGTAATGTAGCTTCTAACCAATCCAAATAATGATGTTCATAAGGACAAACATATTGAGAGGGATGTCAGGTACAACAATCATGCTCGATTGTTATCACCCTCACACCTGGACATATCTATTTGCTCGAAACAATATGTGTCACACAAAGAATATTAACTTATTTTAATTCCTAGTGAAGGTTTTATTATGCCCTCCAACCATGTAGAAAGTGAGAAAGAGTAGTTAAGTACAAAATAATATATCTCTTCAAAACCATTCACATAAATCTCTCTTGGCTTATAAGTGTAGTATTATATTGATATATCTCTTCAAAACCATTCCCCTAAATCTCTGTTGACTTATAAATTTGTAGATCAATTCATTGCTCTTCAATCTTCTAGCATCCTTCCTTTCGGATCAAGAAGCTTAAACTAATGTTTGAAATGTTTAATGCTTGGCGTTCCCTCTAGCATTTGAAATAATTGGTCGGTCTTCGACGGATAGTTGTGTGAAGTATCGTCATTCACTCATTGTGTTGAGTGGGCAGTCGTCACTTTTGTGCTTTGGTCTAGTCCTTGGAGATGTGAAAGGTCAAAACCTGATTGATCTATTTATGGATTAGCAGAAGTTTATCTCTCGTGCACAATTCGAGGTCCCCATCATGGCTTCGGTGGCCTCCTCCCTTGTGTTAAGCAACGTGGCACCGGCCCAGGGAGGATCGGTAACCTGGACCCTATTTTGGAGGTGGGATCTTGTGTTGCTCATGGGGCTTCCGAGGGCGTTGAGCCTCCCTTGGTCTCTCTTAGTAGAACTCCAATTCTGTCAAAGCAAGAAGAGCTCAAAAAAGTGTGTCTCATTGGACAAGTGCTTGGCCCTAAGCCTCCGCTCAAAACTATGCACTAGTGGCCTCGAAAAGAGTGGTTCTCTTGCAGGTTGATTGTTAGCAAGTGTCAATTCTTATCGGCTAGTCATATGTTGCTAATCTTTAAGAATGAAGATATGGTGTTCCAAACACCTCAATGTCGGAACTTGGGAAATTGCGGGAGTGACCCTGTGCCTATTCAGATGGTCCCCCGATTTTATTCCCAAGAAATTGAAATCTCTCTAGTACAAAGTAGATATGAGCAAAGCGGATATCTGGGAACAAGACATTAATTACAAAATCCTTCCCAATGCATGTTTTCATTGTGGCCAACAAGGCCAAAGGATTAAAGACTGCCCATTGAGACAAAAAAGCAAACAAAAACAAGAAGCATCCAGAAATACTCAAGACAACAATGGGACACTAAATCACCCAACGAACAAAGAGGAAGTTATGGGCTCCCGAAATCAAGAAACCGACCATGATGGGTTCACAGAAGTTAGAAGAAGAAGGAAAAAAAGTCCTAGGGTGACTTGTGAGAGAAACCAGATTCTAGATACCCCCCAAAGAACTTGTACTGTAATCTGGAGAAGGAGATCAATGATCTTGATTACCCAAGTAGGAACCAGGTTGAGGTGGACACCAATGACAAAGCCCTAGAGATCCCTGACAATAATAACCATTCAGGAGGGCTACACTACAAGCAAAGAAGATGGCTTTACCACTAGTAATAGAGACAATATGGATAGTAAAATTCCCATCATTCGATTGACTAATCCGAAAACAATTTCGTGTTCATTCCAACAGGAGGCCTCTCACAAGGGAAAATAGCCTATTGAGTTACCCTAGAAAGGCCCCCACAAGAACAAACTACAAAGTAAGGACCCCCTCCTAGCCAAAAAGAAACAAAAATCCAAGAGAAAAAAGGATATGGTTCCTCCCCGCAAAGAGGGTAAAAAAATGATCATCATCTCGTTAAATGCTAGGGGTTGACTAGCCCCTCAAGAGCGATCATCATTGGTCTATGGCTTCATGACATATCCTAAACCCTAAATTTATATGTATTCAAAAGACTAAAATTGATGAAGCAGATCTCTAGAAACATGTCAGACATGTCTCCTTGACCCATGTCTGGATTTCTACATCGCACCCTCGGGGGTCTGATGGGATGGTAACTGGTAAAATATAATTCGGGTTTAAAAATCTTGAGAACTCCGTTGAAGATCAGAGCCATCAGTGGATTGTTGTTTCCTTTGGTGCCCCCTTTTGATTCATGTTAGTTTCTATGTACGCCCCAAATGGGGAGTTGGAGAGAGTGGACACCTGGGCCTCCTTTGACTCGCTCCCGCACAATGTGCTAATTTGCGGTGACTTCAATATGGTGGAGGAGCCTACGTATAGATGGAACAACAAGGGTTGGGTCATTGATAGTCATGAGAAAGAAACTTGGGACAAAACCAAATTGCATTTGGATCTGGTTGAATTCAAAGATTCGAATGGTTTTTCGTGGTCAAACCTGCAAGCCAGTGAGGACTTGAGGAAAGCTAGACTTGACACAAGCTACATAGCTCAGAGCATTATTCATCAATGGGGCCGCCCTTCCCTCTCGCAACCCACTGACCTTGCCATCTGTGATCATTGCCTCATCATTATCTCATTCCAACCTCTCACCAATACCCATAAGGCTCCTTGGCTCCATGCCTGCTCGACTTCTTTCCCTCTCCCCTCCGTCCACCATGAAATTGCTGACATGTGGAATGAGGCTTTTGCCTCCTGTTTGTCCCCATCCAAGAGCTAGAGATATGCGGTCGAGAATTCCTGTCGAGATCATGATAAGAACCAGGAAGATGCTCCAGACTATTCAACGTGGACGTAGAGAAGCTCTATATCATAGACTTTGGAGACTTGAGGAGGAAGTGAACAAAGGAAAAGCTCAATCCCAGAAGGGTCTACAAAAAATCAGAGCGCTACTGAGATACAAGAAAGAAATACAAAGGAGAAATTTGCAAGTGTTCCTTAAGGAATGCCACAAAAGAGCTTAGCCGATTGGTGGAATGACAGGTGGAAGTTGGTAATATCAAGGGCCTCTTGTTGGCCCATAACCATGGCCAAATCACCATGAGACTTTTTGCCGACGATATGAATGCATTTGTCCACAATGATTGTACTCGCCTGGAGATGTTTTGGAGGTGTTTGGATACTTTTTGCAAAGCCTCTAGATCCAAAATCAATCACTCAAAGACCACTTTCAGAGATATTGTTGGGACCCAACCTGATCTTCTCTTTGAACACAGTTGTCAAAACATTCTCCCAAGCCAAATCTTCCAGCTTCTTGGGATTCTCTTGGGCTTTGGTATCTCATTGGAGCAGTGGTGGAATTAGGTCCTAGCGAGACTCGAAAGCAAACTAAAGTATTAGAGAGGTATGAAATCAATCGCGATGGTCACGCAGTGGTTATTAACATGTTCCTGATTTCATCGACCATTTACTTCCTCTCTTGTTGGAGATTGAAAGAGCAAGAGCTGCCCAAACTAGAAAGTATTTGCAAAAACGTCCTTTGGACAGGAGACCACAACAAGAGGGGGTGCCTAAAATCAAATGGTCCATCTGCACTAGTCAAAGGGATAGTGGGGGCCTTGGTATTCTGGAAATTGGGTGCATGGCTAACAAACTTGCGGCAAAATGGATGATTAAGGCATGGTGCAATGGGGAGAATTCGTGGCCTAAATTGATCTTCAGAACACTACAACATATCAGGCGTACACCGAGGCTTCTACCGAGGAAAATGAACGGGCGTGATTTTGCCCCGACGTCGGTGTAAGGGTCGGTGTAGGCGTCGGAACCAAAGCGTCGGTATAAGCATCGGTATATGCGTCGGTATAAGCGTCGGTATATGCGTCGGTATATGCGACGGTATAAGCGACGGTATAAGCCTGGTATGGCCCTGGGCAAAATAGTCGGTATAAGCATCAGTATGTGCCTGGGTATACCGACGCTTATACCGTCGCCTATACCGACGACCATATCTGCAAAATTTTTTTGGGCAGAGTGTGTTGTCTCTTGCTACAGCAACATTCCCATGCTGTTGTGTAGCAAAAGACAATCCACTCTGCCCAAGAAAAACCCAACTACATGTGACATGTATGACAAGCAAGAAAAAAATGATTTGAGAAAGTAAAACATACTGTCAAATACAAAAGACGTGAGCAAAATGAATCATGAATCGTGTACAAAGAAATGGGACACATAGACATGATATTTATAAACAATAACTAGAACACATGTATATGTGTGTCTGCCTATGTATATATATATGTGTATGTGTACATGTATTATGTGTGTATATTTCTATATGTGTAAATATTTATCTGCATGTGTAAAACCCATAAAACCCTAATCCTAAAGACCTAAACCTAAAATAGGTGTATGTGTGTATGCTTGTATATGTATATGTGTAGGTGAATATATATATGTGTATGTGTGTGTATGCATATGTGTATCTATGTAAAAATCCTAAAACCCTAATTCTGAAGACCTAGACCTAAAACATGTATGTGTGTATGTGTGTATGCACATGTATATATATGTGTATGTGCATATGTATTATGTGTTCATATGTGTATATGTGTGTATGCATGTGTGTATATACGTAAAAGCCAAAAACCCTAACCCTAACCCTAAAACATGCATATGTGTGTATGTATATGTCACATGTGTGTATGTATGCATGTGTGTGCGTGTGACTCTCTCTCTTTATGTGTATGTGTGTATGTATGTATGCATGTGTGTGTATGTATGTGTATGTGTATGTGTATGTGTATGTGTATGTGTATGTGTATGTGTATGTGTATGTGTATGTGTATGTGTATGTGTATGTGTATGTGTATGTGTATGTGTATGTGTATGTGTGTATGCATGTGTATATGTGTGCATGTGTGTATGTATTATGTGTGTATATGTGTAAAAGTAAAAAACCCTAATCATAAAACCCTAATCCTAAAACCCTAACCCTAACACATGTATATGTGTGTTTGTGTGGATGTATATGTGATGTGTGTGTATGTGTATGTGCATGTATGCATGTGTGTGCATGTATATGTGTGTGTGTATGTGTGTATATATGTAAAAGACAAAAACCCTAACCCTAACCCTAAAACATGCATATGTGTGTATGTATATGTCACGTGTGTATGTATGCATGTGTGTGCATGTGACTCTCTCTCTCTCTATGTGTATGTGTGTATGCATGTATGTATGTATGTGTGTCTGTATGTATGTATGCATGTGTGTGTATGTATGTGTATGTGTATGTGTATGTGTATGTGTATGTGTATGTGTATGTGTATGTGTATGTGTATGTGTATGTGTATGTGTATGTGTATGTGTGTGTATGTGTATGTGTATGTGTATGTGTATGTGTATGTGTATGTGTATGTGTATGTGTGTATGCATGTGTATATGTGTGCATGTGTGTATGTATTATGTGTGTATATGTGTAAAAGTAAAAAACCCTAATCCTAAAACCCTAACCCTAAAACATGTATATGTGTGTTTGTGTGGATGTATATGTGATGTGTGTGTATGTGTATGTGAATGTATGCATGTGTGTGTACACGTGTGTGCATGTATATGTGTGTGTGTATGTATGCATATGCATATGCATATGCATATGTGTATGTAATATGTATGCATCTCTGTGTATGTATCTCTATGTCTCTCTCTTTGCATATGCATGTGTATGTAATATGTATGCATCTGTGTGTATGTATCTCTATGTCTCTCTCTTTCTCTCTATCTATATCTCTCTCTTTATCTCTCTCTCTCTTTCATCTCTCTCTCCCTCTTTCTCTCTCTCTCCCTCTTTCTCTCTCTCTCTCTTATTCTCTCTCTCTCTATCTCTATTTATAATAAATAACAAAACAATCACTTACATTGATGTAATTCTTTTGAACGCTCTCATCAAAGCCCAATTGACATCGTCTCTTTTCAAATTCCAAAGAATCAATGCCAAAAATCTCTTGCAAAACAAAAGAAAATAGAAATTCAAAAACCCTAATCCTAAAACCCTTACCCTAAAACATGTATATGTGTGTATATGTGTGTATATGTGTATGTATATGTGATGTGTGTGTATGTGTATGTGCATGTATGCATGTGTGTGTATAGATATGTGAGTGAGTATACATATGTGAGTGTGTATTAATATGTGCGTGTGTATGTAATATGCATGTGTGTATGTATGTATGTGTGTGTACATGCATATGTGTGTATGTATGTATGCATATGCATGTGTGTATGCACATATGTGTGTCTATACATATGTGAGTGTGTATGTAATATGCATGTGTGTATGTATGTATGTGTGTGTGTACATGCATATGTGTGTGTATGTATGTATGCATATGCATGTGTATGCACATATGTGTGTGTATACATATGTGAGTGTGTATTTATATGTGTGTGTGTGTGTATGTAATATGCATGTGTGTATGCATGTATGTATGTGTGTGTACATGCAAATATGTGCATATGTATCTCTCTCTTTCTTTCATCTCTCTCTCTCTCTATCTCACTCTATATCAATCGAAAACAAAACAAATCACTTACATTGATGTAATTGTTTGGAGCGTTGTTGTCAAATAATACTTAATGTTTTCCTTCCTCGAATTCCAAAGAACTGATGCCAAAAATCTCCTGCAAAACAAAAGAAAAGAGAAATTCATAAACCGTAAGCTTTCAACCCTAACCCTAAAACATGTATATATGTGTATGTATATGTGATGTGTGTGTATGTGTATGTGCATGTATGCATGTGTGTGTATACATAGTGTGTATACATATGTGAGTGTGTATATATATGTGTGTGTGTATGTCATATGCATGTGCGTATGTATGTATGTGTGTGTGTACATGCATATGTGTGTGTATGTATGTATGCATATGCATGTGTGTATGCACATATGTGTGTGTATACATATGTGAGTGTGTATGTATTATGCATGTGTGTATGTATTTATGTGTGTGTACATGCAAATATGTGTGTATGTATGTATGTATGCATATGCATGTGTGTATGCATAAATGTGTGTGTGTGTACACGTGTGTATGTATATGTGTGTATACATGTATGTATGTATGTGAGTATGAGAATGAATATGTGTGTGTATGTATATGCATGTGTGTATCTAATATGCATGTGTGTATGCAACATGCATGTTTGTATGTAATATGCATGTATGTATGTATATGTGTGTATGCATGTGAGTATGTAATATGTATATGTATGTATATGCATGTGTGTATGTAATATGTAGGTGAGTGTATATGTAATATGCATGTGTGTATGTAATATGTATGTGAGTATGTGTATGCATATGTGTGTATGTATGTATGCATCTTCTCTCTCTATCTCATTCTCTTTCTATTTCATCTCTCTCTCTCTTTCACTCTCTCTCTATCTTTCTCTTTCATCTCTCTCTCTTTCTCTCTCTCTCTCTCTCTCTCTCTCTCTCTCTCTCTCTCTCCCTCTCTCTCTCTCTTTATGTTTCTCTAGATCTCTCTCTTTCTTTCATCTCTCTCTCTATCTCACTCTATATCAATAAAAAACAAAACAATCACTTACATCAATGTAATTGTTTGGAGCGTTGTCATCAAGGTCCACTTAATGTTGCCCTTCGTCGAATTCCAAAGATTTGATGCCAAAAAACTCCTGCAAAATGAAAGAGAAGAGAAATTAGAAAAGGGAAAACACAAAGGAAGAGAAAGGGTGCTACAGTATGTGCAATTCTTACCAAAATTTCAGATCTAGAGAAACACAGATGTAGAGAAAGAGAGAGAGAGAGAGAGAGAGAAAGAGACAAAAAGAGAGAGAAAGAGAGAGATGTGTGTACACAATAGGTTCGGAATGTAGTTCGCGTGCGCAAACTCGACAGTAGCAAAATTTGGTTTAAAATGCAAGCAGATGTCGAATTTTTGTTCTCGGGCCCCGTTAAAAGTTGCCTCGGTATAAACGTCGATATGAGCGCCGGGATAAGCGTCGGTATAAGCGTCGGTAACTTACAGTAAAGTATCGACGCCTATACCGACGCTCATACCGATGCCGTGTATACCGACGATTAAATGACCGTCGGTATTGCATCCGTGGTTTTTCAAGCATTTTCAACGGTCATACCGACGCCGAGGGGTGACCGTCGGTATGGGCAACGTCGGTATGCCCCTCATATGTTGTAGTGGAAACGAGAATGTGTTGACTCTTGTGGGATTCCCAAATTGGAAGAATCTTGATATTTTGACCCTTTTGTTTTTCCCCATCTCTGTTTTTCCCAAAAGCCTCAACCCTTGTGTGGTCTCCCTATGGAAGAGTTGGAATAAAGTCAAAAGCTTCATAAGAATCAGCAAAGAGTGGAAGTGGGAGGCCGGTATCAGACAGAATGACTCTATCTGGTTTCTGATCCATTGCATCAGGAACATGGAATCTTGGAACACTCGAAGTACCAAGAGGCTCTCGAACAAGGGCTTCAGAAAATGCAAACATCTTTGGAAACAAGACACCAACCAATGGATCAACTTCAAGGACATTGATCCTAGCATCAGCATTACATATGAAGAAAGGATTATTTTACAAAGCAGACATCTTCCCTGTGATGGCTCCAAAGACCATCTTCTCATTGGTCATGACTCCCATTCTCGTTGGGTCTCAAATGACATAATGGCAATTGCCTAGCAAAAATCCCAAGTATCAAAGGAAACTTTGATTATTAGGTCAACCACAACAAGAAGTGGTGCTTGTTGTGGACCCAACTACGATGGGATATGAAGTTCATGGCTATCTAGCACCCTCTCATTGAAAACAAAAAGTATGTCATCTTATGGAAAATTCTTCATCGGGGAATCTGGACCAATCAAAAGGCTAGAAAAATCTATGGGGTGTCTCCCTAGTGCAAGCATTGTTGTCGATCGATTGAAGATGTTGTTGATATATTTAGGTAGTGATGTGTGTGAAAACTCTAGGACTGCAGGGGCACTTTTTCCCTCTTTAGGAGTTTTTTTCCCCCCGACTTGTATGTACGCCTATTGCCCTAATGGGCTACTTATCTTTGTACATTCTCTAGTAATACATTCAGTATTGTGTGTTGTGCTCCAAGCTTCTTCTTCTTCCTTGTGCTGTTCACGCGCTTCCGCACACGTCTAATTCCAACAATTGGTATTAGAGCAGGTCGTCGCTTCATCTAGGGTGCCATTGACACTCCTCCGTTTGTAGTCTCAGATTCGCATGAAATTTGGTGAGCATACTCAAGGTGTTTTAGAGATAAAAAAAGCTTTGCTTTGTGGTGTTGAAATCGAGATTTGAGCTCGTTTTGACCTCCGTATGCACTATCACAGTGCTTGTGTAGGCTATTTCATCTTTTTGTGCCAAAGGTATATTCCAGTTTCTGTTCGCCAATATAAGCGTCTTGAAGTCTGCTACATGTTTAGCAGAATTTGTCTCGGCAATTCTGTTCAACTTTTTGAGATACAGTCAATTTTCTGCATCAAGGTATTTTAGTCACCGGCCATGGCTGAAAACAGTGATGTATTCCGTATGTTGGTTGTTGAGGATAAGTTGGATGGTACCAACTACCCGTTATGGGCTTATATGATGCGACATGTGTTGGTTGCAAAAGGACTGTGGAACATTGTGCAAGGTGTCCAAAAACGTCCTATCACACCTGCAACTGTTACAACTGCAGGTATTTAAGCTGATGCAGAAGGTGTTGAAGATGATGGAATTCTGCATATTCCTATTCGTGCTACAGTTTCTGCTGCACCTACAGTAGAGCAGATTCATTGGGATTGCAGAGATGCCCAGGCACATGCATTGATAGCATTGTCTATCAAATGTGCCATTATTCCTCATATTCACTCTTGTAGAACAGCTAAGCCCAAACATCCTTTATTAAAAAAAAAAATCATTCCGATATAGCGACCTTAACAAAAGTAAGGAAATACTAATAGTTTTTGTTATGGATTAATAAGAATGTAAGTGTATTCTGATCAGTGTCCATTTATTCAATTTTGTAAGCTTTCCAAACTTTAAGAAAGTGTACAAAAATTTGTATTGTAAATGCAAAATAACTATTTCATAAATCACTTTTAATGTTCCAATATAGTCCAAACCCATTGTTCTCATAGAATTTTTACTATCCTCGGCAATAATCCAAGATGATTCTTTTACTACACTTTACTAGACTCCTCCGTTTGAGGCTTCTTCAGCATAGAATTTAAGCGCTTTCTCGATATAGAAAACGTTATCCATACCAAGCCCTTCTCCATTTAAGTGTAACTCTAGATTGATCTCTTTAAAAAATGGCTGAATCCATTCTTCTACAAGAAACAATGCCAAAAAAAAATTTTTTAGTCCGAGCCTATGTAGTCTAGTGGCTGATGCCTTGAAGTTGCAGGAGGAAGTCCTGAGTTCAATTCTTGGCTAGATATTTCCAAGAGATTCTCATGATGGGTGCCTCTACCTTACAATTTGGGTCTGTGGGTGTGTATTTCCAATCATTGTACTCTCAAAAAAAAATCATGATAGTCAAACATGTGGATAGGAATTGAGTCCTATTGAAACATTAGATTTATTGGTTCTAGCCTATGTGTAAACTAGAATCTCTCAATCTGCATATACAAAATCCACACAACATTGTCCAAGCCCGCATAGCCTAGTGGCTAATGCCTTGAAGCTGTGGGAGGAAGTACTAAGTTCAAGTCTTGGCTAGACATGTCCATGGGTTTCTCATGATGGGTGCCTTTTCCTTACGAGATTGTGGGTGTGTGAGTGTGTATTTCAAATTCATTGTACTCTCAAAAAAATCCACACAACATTTATATTGAGCCCAAAAAGTTCTTGCGCGGGATCAAAAGATCAAACTTACAATATGCGATGGAACCCGATTTCCAAGATAGATGTCATTTTCTCAATGTGTTTTTTCATACATAAAAGAGTCTAAAAAATTGTTTATTACTCCATATCATAATCCCATTTAAGTCGCAGGTTCAAAACTTAATATGCTTTCGATTTTGTTGGAATGTACAGACCTATCCTAATCAAAGTCAGTGTGTATCTTATGTTACTCTCGTCTTCTTCAAAGACCTCTTCATCTTGAACAATTATCTCTTCCTCCTCGACTATGTTCTGCACCTCATAGTCCACTACAAATGGAATTTCTTCTATGTCTATGTCCTCAAAAATTTGTCTGCTATGTGGAGAGAGTTGTAAAACAAATAGTCACTCTAGTATGAAATGACACATTCACATTATCTTTTTCATTTAAGAACGGTCCAAAATATACGGACCAATGCGTCGAAATAGTAGAAGCTCTTTTCATGAAAAATGAGAGTAATACGTGGTGTTTTGTAGAAACTAAGCGACGAAGACATGTTTCAATCCACAAGGGTAATCTGCTTCACTAGAGTATTACAAAAACAAAATTGGAGCCGAGTAAAATAACAGAACAGGACATTGAAACATGTAAATTTGAAAGTTTTATTAATCTAGATACATGTAGAGGAGTAACAATAGAGGTGCAGGGAGAATTTGCTTGCTATAATCCATGCCAAGACAATGGAAAACAGCCAAAGATGCACATCAACAAGTTCCCAAGTACTTATGAATACAACTCCTTTCTGGTTCGAGATGAAAAGAACATTCCGTATCTCAAAAGCCACAACCACAAAGGTAGCCCCGAAGGTAAAGAATAGTATCCGAATTATTACCAAAGTCCGAAGCGGTGAAAATTCACCTAGATAATTGCCCTTTTAAGATAGGCATGCATATATGTAGTTTTGTATGTATGTATGACTCTATCGGGATTTGTGAAGGATTGTGTCTTCGAACTATGGACCGCTTAGACGTCTATATATGTAAGTATATATGCACTCATTTGCGATGTTTTATGATTAATATACATGAGTATGCTTTACATATAGGCAAGACGATTAAGGTAAAACCCTTGGTAAAGGGAGTAAAATGTGCAATATGGTAAAATGTCGTGCAGGGGTTACAATCTGTGGACCATTGGAGGGGAACTATTCTACCTATAAGCAAGAAAGATTTCCTATAATTAATGCTCTTAAGAAGTGGTTCCATTACTTGTATGGATCAAAGGTAACGATTGTCTTTGATCGAGACAGCATCACGTGGATTGCAAACCAACTAGACTTGAGAGGTAGAAAAGTAAGATGGGCTGAACAACTTCAAGTTTTGATTACAAACTGAAGTATAGAAAAGGAACGGTCAATGCAATGGCAGACATCTCAAGCCGGATGCCTATGTTGAACAAGCTAAGTTTTGTACATGTTCAATGTGAATCTATTTCTACTTTGAAAGGCAATTTCAAAGAAGAATCAAGCTATAGTCAAGCATGATAAGTAGTTGAGGAAGCAAAGGAAAACGAAATAAGTACTTCTAAAGGAAATTTTAAACACTATTCCCTCAAAGGTGAATATTTTCTTGTAGAGGAGGTACTGGGGTATCTACTTTTAACAGGAGCATGCAGCAAGCATTCCAGTACTTCATCTACTCAAGGGAGGTTCTCCTTAGGGAAATATACCCTTTAACACTTCTGTGAGCACGCAGATATCAATGATTGCACAGAGTTGTGAATACTCAAGAAAATATTAATGACAAAATGATAATAATGGAAGACCATCCACTCCTTAGTTCGAATCAGATGATTACAACATAGGCAAAAGAGATGCTCAAAAGCTCATGCTCTGGGCTCACATGCCACTCCAGAACTAAACAACATCAATACAAGGGATTCATCCAATCCCTACAATGGACACAACTAGATGCAGACTAGCACTAATCAATACAAAGTATGAAGACTTGCTCTAAGGGAAAGAGCACGAAATACCAATGAATCACACTGAATGACAAAACCAAGCCATTCTCTTCACACTATAGTGCTAATAGCCCTCATTGGGAAGCCCATGCTCTGTATCCTCACCATAGAGTGACTTCCTACAGTAGGCTTGTAGCCACAGAGTGCCAAGAGAGGACCCCTGTACGTACGTATGTATATGTGTGTCTATCTCAATCTCTGAATGTATCAAATGAACACAAGTCCATTGCTTTTATAGGCTCCAATAGACCAAGAGGGCCTTGCCGATTCCTCACGTCCACTGATCAAGCACCGATTGATTGCCCAAAATTGGAGGGTAAATCAAATTTGCCACAAGTCTTGAATTGGATCCTCAAAAATAGGCAGGCGTCATGAATGGTTGGCCGCAACAGTCATTTCTCCACTCCCACTTTTACCAATTACACTTTTACCCTTTTACTTACCAGCTAAGATCCTCATTTTATGCCGCCCGTGATATTGGAATGACCCATTGGGTGTGAGAGATGGTGGGTGGTGCAAATGGAGGATTGATTTTAACCCCACCAATTCAAGAGCCCAATGAATTGGAAAAGTCATCTCCTCCATGCTTGAAAAGCACCCATGTAATAATATCAGGAACTTTTGTCAAACCAATTGAATTTACTTGGGATAATCATCATATTTGATAGGATGTGTGCTGATGATGTTAGTCCAAATTCTATCACCTTCGTTTTTGTAACTTGATGCAAGATATGAAAAGAGCCGAAGAGGTTCCATTGGAAATAGAAAAACAACATGTATGCAAAGTGTGGGTTACTCGTGGAAAATTACCAAATCTTCACCACGTTCTGCACTTCAACTGTTGCATGCCAAACTGCCCATACTCTGCACTTGTCCAGACTTTGGGTCTCTTATCTGTACTTTAGCTGGAGCATCAGGGTGGGTTGAGGAGGGATTCACGGGGGTCTGAGGGGATTGAGGGGTTGCGGGGGCGGGGTCTGAGGTGCTGCGGGGGCGGGGTCTGAGGGGCTGCGGGGGCGGAGAGGGCGGAGGGGGCAGCAGGGGGTGGAGGGGAGAGAGAGAGAGAGAGAGAGAGAGAGAGAGAGAGAGAGAGAGAGAGAGAGAGAGAGAGAGAGAGAGGGGGAGAGAGAGAGGAGGGGGGCACATGGGGGGCTGAGGGGGAAGTGGGGGGCAGGGTCAACGGGGGAAGTGGGGGGCAGGGTCAACGGGGGAAGTGGGGGGCAGGGTTAGCGAGGGAAGAGAGAGAGAGGGAGAGAGAAAGAGAGAGAGAGAGAGAGAGAGAGAGAGAGAGAGAGAGAGAGAGAGAGAGAGAGAGAGAGAGAGAGAGAGAGAGAGAGAGAGAGAGAGAAGGGGGGGCACGCGGGGCTGAGGGGGAAGGTGGTGAGGGGTTAGCAAGGGGCTGAGGGGAGGGTGGTGAGGGGTCAGCGGGGAGAGTGGGGGCGGGGGAAGAGAGAGAGAGAGAGAGAGAGAGAGAGAGAGAGAGAGAGAGAGAGAGAGAGAGAGAGAGAGAGAGAGAGAGAGAGAGATGAAAGATAGACAAAGAGACTACCTTAGCTCCAACTCCAAGGGGAAAGAGACACAGAGCTCAAGGGTTGGATTTCTGCACAAAAGAAGATGACGCGGTAATGGAGCAAAAACGAGGAAAATATGGATGAAACGGGGGGAGAGAGAAGAACGGGTGCTATAGGCCCCCACATCAAGTTTTTGCATAATCCCGGTGCAACTTTCCCTTTATCAGGTTATTTCAATGAGATCTAAATAAATTGCAGTTACTAAATGAAATATGGTATGTATAGTGAATGAAGTGCTTCTAATTTGACTTAGTTCAGGTAATTCTTCACCCTGGAGATATTGACCAGGGGTATCTTCTTACCCTGCAAATCCTCCAGATGTACTTCTCCATGAGGTAGCACCTTTACCACCCTGTAAGGTCCTGTCCATTTGGGTGCCAATTTGGTTGAAACTGCTGGGATCTGATGCACTAAAACCATGGATCCTTCTTGTACTTCTTTGGACCTAAGATACCTGTCGTGCAATCTTTTGCGCTCTTCTTGGGTTATCTGAAGTTTTTGCATTGCTCCTTCCCTGTATTCTTCTAATGCCACCAATCTCCTAATGGGAGGTTCAATTCCCATGGTTTTGGCTCCCATTTGCTTTTTGATAATAAATTCAAATGGTGCTAATGCCTCTTTTCCATATACTAAGCAAAATGGACTCTCTCCAGTGGTTCCCCTCTTCATAGTTGTGAAAAGCCCAAATTGCACCAATCAATGCTTGTGGCCAGAAGCTTTGATGGTGGAAGGATAATTTGAGAAGCAATCCAATCAAAATCTTATTGGAGCTCTCTGCTTGGCCATTTGCCCTGGGATAGTAGGCGCAAGATTTTTTATGGAAAACCTTGTACCTGTCAAATAGAAATTGGAGCAATTGATTTACAAAATGTGTGCCCCTATCACTAGTGCTTTCCAGTGGGAACCGAATCTTGAAAAAATACGTTTATACAAAAACTTAGCTACTCTTGAAGCTGTGCAATCTACAGTAGCTTTAGCCTGAATCCATTTAGTTGCGTAGCATGTGGCCATCAAGATATACTTCTTACCCCCAGGTTGACCAGATGGACTAATTGGTCCTATGAAATCAAGACCCCATCGTTCAAATGGGAGCCATCCTGTAGATATGATTAATGGTTGAAAATTCAATCTGGTTGGTGTAGGAGCACACCTCTCGTAGATGTGGCATTCTTAAGCAAACTTGATCGCATTCTTGTTAATATGAGGCCACCATAGTCCTTGTGGATGATCCTGTGAGCCAACTCTTCCCCCTTTAGATGTCTTTCACTGTGTGCAACCTCTAGAAAAAGATTCACCTCCTCTGGATAAACACACTTTCTCAAGATATCATCCTGGCAGTATTTATATAAATTTCCATTTATAAGGGAATATGCTTTGGCTTTCACGAGCAATCTTTTCTTTTCTATAGGTGTCAAGTGTTTTGGGAGTTTTCCAGTAGTGAGAAATTGGAGAATTCCATCATACCAATCAGTCTGAATTGCCACTAGGAAGAGATTACTATTCACCAGTTCATCATTAATACCTATTGCCTTCTCGCTCATTGCAGTCCTGGATACTTGATCTGCCATGTAGTGCTCTCTTCCTGGCTTAATATGAATATCAAAGTTGAATTCTTGAAACAGGAGTAACCATCTCCAAATCCTTCCAGCCACTCTAGGCTTGTTTATCAAGTACTTCAAGGGCTAATGGTCAGATATGACTATAAAATGTACACCAAGAAGATAATGCTGAAACTTTTGAAGAGAAAATACAATGGCCAAACCTTCCCTTTCGGTCGTACTGTAGTTCCTTTCTGCCCTAGTAAGTACTCTACTGGCATAGGAGATAGGTCTATCAACCTTGTTGGATGATGGTTGAGCTAGAAGTGCACCAACAGCATGAAGACTAGCATCTGTATGCACATGAAACTCCAATGACTAGTAAGGAACACTTAAAAGTGGAGCAGTACATAACCTCAATTTTAGTTCATAAAATGCTTTCTCAACTTCAGCACTCCATGAGAAGGGGACCTTTTTACTGGTAAGCCTTGACAAGGGCTTAGCGATTTCTGAATACGTCCGGATGAATCTTCTATGATATCCTGCATGGCCCAAGAAACTTTGCACTTCCTTTGGGCTTCGTGGAATTGGCATGGAAAGAATAGCAGTAACCTTTGCAGGGTCAACCGTTATCCCTTCGGCAGATACTATGTGACCAAGAAGTGTGCCCTTGGTGACCAAAAAGTGACATTTATCATAATTTAGTTTCAAACCTGTTTTGAGACATTGCTCAAAGATTTCCTTCATATTTTCCAGATGATCATGGAAAACTTGAACTACTGCTCTTCTATCTATGCTTGAAAACACTGAAAATTCATCCATAAAAATGCGAGAAAGGTCGTTAACACTTGCCCAATATCAGATACATTGTTCTATTAAATGAAGCTGGTGCATTCATCAAACCAAAAGCCATGCGAGTATAGACATAAGTGCCCCATGGAGTAACAAAGGATGTTTTGTCCCTATCATCAGGATGGATCACTATCTGATTGTAGCCACTAAAACCATCCAAGAAGCTATGCAAAGTGTGATGAGCTACTTCCTCAAGTACTTGTTGTGTGAAGGGCTGAGGGAAACCATCTTGAATAGTCACTTTATTCAAGGCACGAAAATAAACACAGACTCTTATTTTTCCACTACTTTTCTTGGGCACAATAACCATAGAAGAAAGCCACCTGGAATGTTCTACTGGAACAATTATACCTGCTTCTTCTAGTTTTGTAATTTCCACTTTTATCGCCTCTGCATACTTTGGATTGAGTCAATATGGCCTACTTCTTGGAGGCACGGCTCCCTCAACTAAGGGTATCCAATGTAATCCGAGCTCCTCTAGTATCCCTTTTAGATCTTTGTAGGACCATGCAAAGACATTTTTTGTAAGCAAAAAGTAAAGAATTTACCTTCTTTAATGAAGGAGGATAATGCCATAGCCAAGAGGCCAAGTGGACTACTTGGGGGTTCTCTTCATCCCCTAGATTTACGTCTTGAACCAGTGTTTCAAGACTAATCTTGTTTGATAAATCATCTCCACTGTATACAGGAGTGGACTTTAACTTATATTGTGCAATATGTTCTCTGGTCCATCCTTGAGGTATATCCGAAAAGGGGAGATCTTCTCTGCATTCAGGCTCATAACCTTCCTGTTCGGAAACCTCTATAGTTGTTTCCCCGTCAACATTCATAATCTCCTTCAAGCTCTCATTCTTCAACTCCTTGTGAACCTCATGGCCTTTTCCTGCAACTCCTTCATCTGCAACTTCTTCCTCTATTTCATTGATTTCCACCGAGCAACATTCTGCACTTTCCATCATCTAATTCAATAATGTATCTTCTTCTTGGGGTAGAGAGGGCATTACCTGAGTGTCCACAATATACCGAGTAGTTTTTCCTGAGTCGAATCCTTCTTCCAAATGTACTTGCAGTTGGCTATTGGTGCTTGCTAAAATCCATAGTTTGTTTTTTCCCCAATCGTGCAAAGCTTTTGCTTGCCTTAGCCAAGGTCTCCCCAGGAGTAAAGGGTAGGAAGTCTCCTGTGGAAGTGCAATAACAACAAAATCTAGAACGAAGTGGCAACCCTGTACTATCATCAGTACCTTTTCAATAATGCCAAGAGGCTTAACCCGATGTTGATCTGCTAGTGTAACTGTGAATGGTGCCATCTTGGTGGGGTTCAAATTCAGTTTCTTCATTGTGAAATCTGGCATCAAATTGATACCACAACCTCCATCTATGATCACACCTGTGAGAGCTTCATCCTTTATACAAATAGATAATCTTGAGCTTTGGTAGTCTGCCAAGGGTGCAGGGGGAAAATCAACCATGAAACCATCTATACTGGGTGATTGGATTAAGTGAGCAGAGTGTATAATCTTCAATAAGTCACTTCTTATTTTTGAATCCATCCTTATAAGTTCATACAGACTAACCTTGTGATGAATACCTTTCAAGATCTGTTCAATGTTTACCTCATGAGTGTCTTCTTGCAAACTTGTTGGTTGGTCCCTTAGAGAAGTAGCCATCCTTTCATAAGCTCTTTCAGTTTTTGCTTGGTCCCTCCACCCAACCTTCTTTTCCTCCTCTTTATCCTGGAGTCCTTCTTGTTCCTCTCTACGGGTCACTGCTACTTGTCTGGCTCTAGTCATCATGGGCATTGTAGAGGATGAAACACCATAAGACTGAGTGATCATACCTTCTTCTTGTGGAGAGACTGCAATCATGTGGATTGGAGCAGGACGGCTTCTTGGGCAATCTTTGGTGTAGTGATCCTTAGCCTCTAGACAATGCTGGCAAGGAGGCACTGCATCTTTTGGAAGGAAACACCTATTTTGCATATGGCCATACTCACCACGACGATAGCACATCAATGGCCTATTATATCTAGGCTTCGCAGGCCGATTCTCCTCTCTATTAGGTGCATTTGAAGTACTAGCATAATACAAATCCAAAGCTTGAGGGTTACCTCGTTGCTGTGTACCCTTGAGGTAGTAATAGTCTCTAGCTTCATGGCCATCCTCTCCACAAAACTGACAGCTTACCTTGTTAGGACAATTAGCATTGGAATGTCCATTGTTGTTACAGATTGTGCACCAAATCTCCCTCCTTATATCCTGAGTGGTCTGCAAATCTTCTAACTCACGGCAAAGTTGGGCTACTTCATCATCAGTGCCATGTAGTGGTGGCAAGACCTTCTCTTCTTGCTGATTTTGTTGCATTCTCAATGGCTCTAGTTCCTTCCTTAGTTGCCCATTAGGGTCTAGTTCTGCAACATAATTTGGTTCTGTATCCCCTTCAAAATGTTGCCTAGATTCTTCAATGCATGATGCTGCTGCAGGAAAATCATTGAGGGTTGCATCTAATCTAAGAGACTCACGTAACTTCTGCTGAGATGACCTGGGCAAAGCTTTTTCTATCCATTTTTTAACCAAGAAATCACCTGGAGCATGTGGAAGACATGCAACAAGTGCTTTTGTCCTAGTGTGAAGTTCATGAAAGGATTCACTTGGTCTCAGCCTTAAGTTCTCTAGCTGATCTAGAGCTCTTTCGGACGATTCACTTGATCAAAATGTCTGTGAGAACGCCGTCTTCAAAGCCTCCCATGTAGCAAAGTGGCCATCTGCATATTGATTGTACCATTTGTCTGCAAGGCCTTCCAATGTGGATGAGAAGAGTGCCAACATTGCATCCTCTCTATTCTGCAAACCTTGTCCTCGGCATAAGGAGATGAACCTCCTCACATGATCATCAGCATCCTCATAAGCTTGCCCCTTGAAGGTAGGGAACTTGATATTGAGTCTGGAGAGTAAATGAGAGATATCCTCCATTTGCACTAGTGTATCTTTTGACATATCTGAGGAGAAGTCTAATGTTCTCCTATGCTTCTCCTTTGACAATGGTGTCCCACCCAAATCAATAGATAAATTCAAGGACGGTAGAGGGGAGGTAAGTTTACTAGTCAAAGATATAGCTGACTTGTTAAGGCTTCTTCGTACACAAAGAGGCTCCTTATCTGCTCGCATATGGGTCATGTACCTACTTGCAAATGTAATAGGGCAAAAAATATTGAAAAAGAGGACTATTTACTATCCTCAAGGCCTCTCACAGAAATGCAAGTGTCCCACCGGGCGTGCCAAACTGTAGAGGAGGTACTGGGGTATCTACTTTTAATAGGAGCATGCAACAAGCATTCCAGTACTTCAGCGGGGGGCTGAGGGGAGGGTGGTGAGGGGTCAACGGGGGCTGAGGGGAGGGTGGTGAGGGGTCAGTGGGGAGAGTGGGGTGGGGGAAGAGAGAGAGAGAGAGAGAGAGAGAGAGAGGGGGAGAGGGAGGGGTACGCAGGGGCTGAGAGGAGGGTGGTGAGGAGTCAGTGGGGGGGCGAGGGGAGGGTGGTGAGGGGTCAGCGGGGGCTGAGGGGAGGGTGGTGAGGGGTCAGCGGGGGGCTGAGGGGAGGGGGGGAGAGAGAGAGAGAGAGAGAGAGAGAGAGAGAGAGAGAGAGAGAGAGAGAAGAACAAGAAGAAGAAGAAGAAGAAGAAGAAGAAGGGGGAAGGGTCCGAGGGGGCTACGGGGGGAGAGGGATCGCCGATGGAGGGAGGGAGAGAGAGGGATTGGTGAGGTATAGGGTGAGGAGGGGAGGAGAGAGAATAATGAAATCTTGAAAGATAGACAAAGAGACCGCCTTAGCTCCAACTCCAAGGAGAAAGAGAGAGAGAGCTCAAGGGGTGGATTTCTGCACAAAAGAAGACGATGCGGTGATGGAGCAAAAAGGAGGAAAAAAGGATGAAACGGGGGGAGAGAGAAGAACGGGTGCTACATTGCTTTATCATAAGGTAATCTTTTTGTCCCAAGCAAATTACACATATGAAATATAGTACTTTTCAAATGGCATGATCCACCAAATGCCAAACATCCAAGTGTTCACCGAACCTATGAACTAGTGAAATGACATTTTTATTGGCCTAGTATACATCGAGATGTATAAGCATATGTATCAAAATTCCATAAATGTCAAACAAATATGTCTCAAAGAGTGAAATTGGAGGATTTTTGCATCCTTTGGAGATTCAAAGCAAAATAGGAAATCATCTACATGAATTTCGTTTCAAGATTACCCAACACTTACAAAGGCAATGTTTCAATTTGGGTGGTAGTGAATAGATTGACTACGTGAACTCAATTTATACATTTCAAGACTACTTATAATACTCTCTAATTGGCAAAAATATTTGTAAATCAACTTTAGAGACTATGTTCTTCTTGTAAGCATAGTCTCTAGTAGAGATGCTAGATTTAAAAGTCATTTCTGGCAAGTAGTCTTTAGTAGAATTGAAATAAACTAAGCTTGGTTACTGTTGAGCATCCCCAAATGGATTGACAAACTAAAAAATTCTATCAAATTTTGGATGACATATTAAAAGCATATGTTACTTCCAAACAAACAGATTGGGAAGACTATCTTCCTTTAGCCGAACTTTCCTATAGTAGTGTCAAGGATTCATCAACTGAATTCAATATGTTTCAAAAAGTTATGCCAGTCATGGGTCTTTAACCCAGATAAGCTTTTATCATCCATAGTAAACATGTTTTGAAACGATGCTCCATATCCTGTAGGAGTCTCAATCAATTGAATTCTATTGTTGATAGTCTGTATCTCTTTTGTTGTAAGTACCCAAGGAGCAGATGCATAAGTCGTTTCTTGTCGATGTCTATAAAAAACTGGCCATAACTTTGGTTTGGATTTTTTATCTTTCAAATCATTCCTTGATGCTGTCGTTTCTTTTAGTCCAAGAAGATGCTGCCATAGTGAATAACCAATATTTTTTAATATATGCATAGGATCAAGAAGGATACATACTTTTTACTCTTTCCAATACTCCAAAGAATACCATATTGATATGTTCTCAGCGAGTGCCAATTTTCCTTTACCTCTATTCACATACTCATTATCTAAATCATCACTGAAGATTTCTGCTTCTGGATCTATCAGAGGTCCATCTGTTCATATTTTATACCAATCCATAGGCGTCATAGGTTTTGGATACTGGCTTGTTTCAAGCTTTCCATTAAAATGTATCGCTTCTCTTTTAGATCTTAATGGATGATCATCAGGCAAGAATCGACGATGTCGAAGATAAATATTTTTGTTGAGATTCTTACTATAGATTGATCTCAACCAATCACCCTGCAAAAGTTTTGCAGGGCCCATCCCCGCGTTTCTGTGGCAGGCCTTTTTTTGCATTCCTAGGCCATTGCATGCATTTTGGGCAACACAATTTACAAGAAATAATGGAAAAAGACTGATTAAACTATGCAAAAGTTATGAGATTGTCAAACATAAAGATATAATAGATTGAATGCACATGGAAATTGGAAAAACAATAATTGGTATTATAAAGTTTTTACAATTGGCTCTTGGCCTTGAGCCTCTCCACTGCATTCTTTCTTCTCTGAAAAGATAGTGGCAATTGGTAAGTCAAAACTGATTGGGATATTAACTGAGGGTCTGTCAATCCAAGACCTAAAGCTATTCCTATTTGACCTAATATTTTTTCTCTAAAATTAACTCCTAGCGTAGTAAGGGCAAGGGACTTCCTAACTAGAAATATACAATTGGTCCCTTGCATTATTGTAGATAGGCACAAAACTTTGCTCAAGGCCTTCAGACACCAAGTCATGAAGTGTCCTTGAGGGGAAAAGTCCTTGTGGATTATGACAAAATCTTCCTTTGGCAATTTTCCAATGTATTGTGCCAAGGAAGAGCCATGGCCCCGGGAAACACGGTCACCACCACTCCTTGCTGCAAATTTATCCACTTCAATTGTTTCCTGCACATAGACAATTATAAAATTAAATAGATACATCTTGTATGAATATGAGACAACCATAAATGTCAGTAGAGACTTACATCCTGAAGCCTATCTTCATCCTCTCCTCTTCCCATTGCATCTAGTGGAATTGATGAATGGGCCATGCCACTTTGCTCCACAACAGGGGATGTTGGAATCTTCTTCTCCAAAATTCTTTCCCTTGCTGCAGCCAGATCTTCTTCAGTGGCATCTTGGTTGGCATGGCTCAAAATCTCTTCACACACAAATGCAATGGTGTCCGCAACTGAATCACCAAGTGGAATTGTTGCCTTTTCAATAATGTCAGAAGTGTTGTCCATGGGGACATCCGAGGTTGAGCAGAAAATACTAAGGCATTGGTCGAGGCATAGACCGAATGCCTTCTCAATATCATGCAGGAACAAAAATTCCTCCCTGTCAACAAGTACAACTGAAAACATTTCCATCTCCACCTCTGGTAGAGTGGGTTCCACAGGGTCTAAGTTGGAGGGTGGATTGTTCTGTGTACTGGCTTCCTTTAATTTGTCCACTACTCCTTGAGGAAATTCTCTGGAAATTTTTTGACTCTCTTCTAATAAGTTGAGAGCTTCGGTCTGGGGTTCCTTCTTGTCATCTACAAAACCCCCAGTAACAAGATGGGGTAGGTCCACGGGTGAAGGTTCGGGCTCCTCATTGACAAAAAAGATGGTTGTTGCTACGTAGGAAAGATATTTTCTTCCCATTTTCCTTTTCTTATTTAATTGTTTAATTAAGGGCACTGTGTCATCTAACAGGTGTCCTGAAGCCTCAGCAATAGCCATGAAACACTTTAAGCGCTTCGCAAATGCCTCATCTCCTTTATGAATGTAGAAAAGCAGGTCACAGGGGACCCATTTACACTCATATGCTAGAATATCTATGGCATATCTTAATATATAGAATTCCATAAAATCTGTGATCTCATCGATCACATCGGAGTTCATGGCTATTGTCCCTTCAAGATTAGGGACTCTACAGACTAGGTCATACAAATCCGTACGACCATTGTAGTCTGTAGTATCTAAAAACTCCATGAATAGATCTCGAGGAGATTTCATGGGAGTGGAAGTGCTAGCAGCCATTGCTTGCGCGTGAGAATTCTTGAGGCTTGTAGTCTGTGCTTTCTAGATCTTTGAGAGTTCAAATGTGAGAAATAAGCACATACAACCATTTTTATAGCAGTTTCAAGTTTTTAAACTAACTAGGCCCACTTTTAAAAGTATAGAAAAAAGTGAAAATTCAAAAAATGTGTTTCTGATGACAAAATAATGCACAGAAAAAACATGAGCAACCACAATTCAAAGAAGTGAACAGACTTTTTGACATTCCCAAAGTTTTGAAATTACCATTGCAGAGAAGAAGGTATATACAATATCTAACATGAATCAATTGTCTTACTTTTTTACAAGGTTCTTGAAAGTGCAAAAACCATGAGATACAATGACTAGGGCCCAAGAAGTGACATTATTAGGTTGCAAAAGAACTATGACAATGAGAGTTCTGTTCCATCTTTGCTCCAATCTACAGAAACTTTCATTTTGTATTCCATTCTTCTGCCCACCTGTAATCAATTTGCAAGAATATGAAGTCATTAAAGTACAATAAACAATAATGAAAAGATTACTTTAATAAAAGCATGAAACATTTCTCACCTTATGTCCTTGAATTTTGAATTTGGATTGTGTTAGTCCTTCAAACCCCATAATCATCAAGTGTTCTCTCATATTAGCCAAGGTCCGATGATTATTCACTAAAATAGTTTCCGTTTCATTGTTGGGCAATCTAAGCTTTATTTCAAATGAATTCAAAGATCCCTCTGAACTTTGAAATGGTATCCATTTGCCAAGTTTGCACATCCAACGATCATAGTAGAATCTGATGTATAATGAAGTACAGTGTTTCAAATATCGAAATCCTATACCTGTTCCACCTATTTTACAAAGATATTTATCACCTTTTGCAATTCCATCCATCAAACCCCAATTTTCACCAAGAAGACTTTCGACTTGCTCATATGTGATATCTTTACACATGAACATGGTGGAAGTCTCTTGGAATGAGAATCCTTGGAATAAATATACAAAACAATGAACGGGAAAAGACTAGTGCAAACCTACAGACCTAGACACTTTTGTGAATTTCAAAGAGTTATGTATATCCATTACCATCTTTCGCTTCAAAGATGATACAGACCATATATCAGGTTTTGGCCACTCCAAGCTAAGAAGAGAATGTACTTCAATTCTCTCTAACCTTCCAAAACCACTCATTGTAGAGGGTACAACATATCTATGTGTGTAAAAGAAAACTCTATCATGGTAAAGTTTAGCAGGAGATATATTTGGAAAGACTAGTGCACCAACATCTGCATGCAATGCTTGGAAAGTACCTGTAAGACTATGAAGTGGTTGCTCTTCCACCAAAGTAGAAGGAAATATATCTGAAACAAACAAAAACATATCTAAATAGTTCAGAAATATATCCGACACAAGAAAAAAGAAAATATTGTAGAGTAATACTTACGATTCACAAGATATCTCATACTACTAGAGTTTTCAAGTTTCATAGTTGCCATTGTAAAAACATGTTGTATAATAGCAACCATCCCATTGTCTCTGTGCTTCTTGAAGCCAAATAACTTTCCCTTCCAATGAAGATCTAAGTTTCCATGATCTCTAACTCGATGAGGCCCAACTCTAGAGGGTTACATGTACACCCATGCACCTTTGGAGTACTCATGTGATAGCCACTTTCCATCTGTGGCTTTGATATTGTGACATTTTAATGTGAGGATTTCATCTTTCGGTCGCCTAGAAGCTTTAGATGTTGCGATTGAAGCTAAAGGTCTTCAAGCTACAACAGTAATTCGAGATAGGAGATGCAGGTAGGTTGGAGTGTAGAAACAGGAGCTTCAATGGTGTGCTACAGAGTGAAAGTAGTGGGAAAAGATGACTTTTTGGGACCTGGGTATGAAAATGTGAGGTTTAGGAGGGAAATAACTATTTTTTTAGTGTTTTTGAAAAAACTCATTTTTTTCAGCTCAAAACATGCACGGATTTTGAATTTGGGGTCAAAAAGAGTACTTTTGACCCTAAAAAGTAATGTGGGGTCCATTTTCGGGTGTTATGATAAGTTTTTTAACTTTTTAGAGATTTTGAATTTTTGGGCGCAACTGAGTTACGAGATTCCTTCTCTCTCTAGAGGCAGCTCATTAAATAAGGGAGAAATATGTCCCCTCTCCATCCTTCAGCCTAGTATTTTATAGGGCATGGACTGTGGCCACCACCCTCTTCTGATTGGTCCATCACTAATCACTCCTTAATCTAAAAGGCCCATTCAGGGTTCATTTTTTCCCCTAATGTGTTATTGGCCTTCAGGCATGTCAAATTAGTATCTTTGTTGGGCCTTGGAACCATCCCTTCCCAAGCTCTACCCTAGTTGGCTTTCGATCTCAGTAATCTTGACCATGCTAGTCATGTAACTTTTGTTCTGTGGGATATGAGGGGTCCCATGGGTACTTTGCCCACCTTCTCTTGTACTTTCAATTAATTCAAGCTGATCCAGGGAGATCATGCCTCATGCCAAACTTCCTTAAAAATGGGAACATTTAACTTGAAGTACCAATTTTTCAAGCCGCTAACTAGACTAGCCATATGCAAAGCTAGAGTCTTTCCAAAAAATGCTGCCAAGCCATAGTTAAGAATAAGGGCACTCATGTGGATGATTAAGATGATACTTCATTACTTAGAAAAAAACAAATTGACTTGTACTACCCTTTATCATAAATGTCACAAGCAAGTTAAATACATTAATAGGTCTTCAAAAAACTTGATACACTCATTAACGTGATACTTTGTGAAGCAACTAATAATTATCAACATACAACTCATAGTAGAAAGCCTTTTTTATAAAAGCTCCATAGCGAACTCTCTCGAGGACAATCGACACACATAGAGGATTACTTTCGATTCATCTCCCAGCCTCGTTCCCATTAGGATATATCTCTCTCGAATCCATAACTTCTCTTTTTTCTATCCCCATTGGAGAATGCACTCTCTAAGTACCATGTGCCATTCTAGCAACTAGAGGAATATCATATTTCCTTCCCCTTGAAAACATTTTCATCCTCAAAAATGTAAATGAAATGTCTTTAATGGTAGGAGAAAGTGTTTGGACTTGCCTGAACTCCATGTACCAAAAGTACATAGTCATCTTTGTGTGTTGTTTCCCCATATCGTTCTCTTTAATAAGCCTCATAAGAGAACAACTCAAATATGAGAAATTATCAATGCCTATTATCTCTCATGTACAATCAACTTCAAACTATTACTCCCATAACCTCTAACATAATCAAAGTGACCTAAGTTCGTATGATGTTTTCTTTATGGAGTAATAATATAACTATTACTCCCATAACCTCTAACATAATCAAAGTGACCTAAGTTCATATGATGTTTTCTTTATGGAGTAATAATATGAAAGACACGTATAAAGTGTCAGACTATATAGGCTTGACCATGCCAGAATGGAGACAATAAACCATACAATCTTCTAAAATATAGAACACATTCCCATAAGAAAGTGACTCCAAACCCTTGTAGAACTAAAATGATAAATTTTCTTCTCATGCCACTTTAGGTCTTCCTAATCTTGAGCGTACTTACAAGTAATAGTTCTTACCTAATCTATTCTTGTGTCCTATACAAATCCATGATCCTAGTTCACATAAAAGAAATTTCAAGTGGAAAAATGAAACCTCTACATCCCACAAAATGAAAATTCCTTGGTCTTTCATCCATAAAATTTGGACTAAGTTCTAGTGGGTAGAGCATCTAATGGCACTAGTCCAAACTATAATATTTTCTCTTCCCCTTAGTTTTCCATATCAATGCAAAATCATTCCTTTATGGGATTCAAATAATCCATAAAAATCAATCATCCTTATTGGTGCTCAATCATCATCCTCATGATCAATTTTATACTCCTACATGTAAACCTAAAAAGACAAATCATCACAATCCATTGTCTCTCTAATTCTAACAATTAGAACACCTCTTTTAACCAAAGACCATCATTGAAAGGAAGAACTTCTCTCCTAGATACTTCAAGTGAGGCTCAATCTAATCACTATGACTATGGGATCTCCGTATTGCCTATAATAGGATAGTGCCACTCCTATCTAGGCAAATATCTTAAAGCTACTCCTAAAAGGTGAGTTTTATTTACTTCCTCTCGAGATAAATCCTATTCTTATCCTATTCTTATGGAGTAAACTAGATATAATCCTCACAAAAGAAACTACGTGACTACTCTTTAGGAGTAAAACATACTCCCTACCACCAATCAAACGATATTTTCTTTTCCCTTGTCTTTTTCCAAAAAATACTTGACGTAAGGTACTTCCCCCCTTTGAGGAAAAAATTATCTCCTAAAGTCTTCAAGTGAGACCTAATCTAACCACTATGACTATCGGATCTCCATATAGCATATAATAGGATAGTGTCATTCCTATCTAGCCAACTATCTCAAAACTATTCATAGAAGGTGAGCTTCATTTATTTTCTCTAGAGATAAATCTTACTTTTCTCTTATGATTATGGAGTAAATTAGATATATTCTTCATGACAGAGATTGCTTGACTACTCTCTAGGAGTAAAACATAATTACTAATATCCAAGAAATAATATTTTATTTTCTCTAATCGCTTTACATGAAAATCTCGTGAAAAGAGATGGTGCCGTGCATGAGTAAAAGCATGTGCATAAGATCTCACTATATCCTTCCATAAAAGTGGAGAGAAAGCGTCTCATGAACAATGAATGATTTCTTGATGAAGAGTGGAGAAATAGTCATTACAAGTGGGTTCTTGAGCAAGGATACACACTTTCTTTACTATGGTATCCTTTCATATGAGTAGAGACAATTCCAAACAATGGCTTTGAAACGTTATCTAATCATCTAAAAGGATACAATTTTAAAGAAGGTATGTATCTTTGCTTAGAGAACCAGCTCTAATGAGCATTCCTCTATGCATGAACCTATAAGGTCCATTCATTCTAATGGACTCATCCTACCCTAAAGATGTAAGGTGAATATGTCATATCAATGGAGATAAAATATCCCATGAGATGAACTTGAAGAACAAATCTCCCCTTAACTACGAAGGATAAGTCCAAGTCCTAAGAAGATGTTTGGTAAGAGCTCTCCTTTGGTCTAGTGACACATGCCCCCATGATGATGAGTCCTTTTCTCCTTCGACATAGAAGGAAGAATGCTCAAGGTGAAGTCTATTCCACCATATCATATCAATAGATCCTTCTTCATATCTGTGGTGTCATGTCTACATGAAACCAAATGTGACTCCAATACCTATAATTGAATTACATATATTTTATCTAAGTGGAATCTAATGAATCCCATGTCCTCAAAATTAGTGTAGTTTGGTTTTAGTCAATATATAATCGTGGATGTCCCTAGCAATTTCAAACTAACTAGTTCCAAAGTACATAAACTATGAATCCCTCTCTAGATCCGAAGGTGGAGAGGTCTTAAAGCTCATCAGAAAGGATTAGGTGCATGCAATTCCAATATCAAACCATTTAGGGATGTATGGTTTATACTTTCAAGCATTTTACTTTATGTTATGGCACGTGTATGTACATGCATAAATAGGAATGCATAAATCAAAGTTGGTCATTGTATTAAATTTTAAAGTATGGATCAACTTGGTAGGAGAACACTTTTTGACTGTTTGTAGGAACTACATGGTTATGCAACAAAGAGATTGTTGCTAGCATTTGTTTTTATGTTTTTACAGGTTATGGAGTCCATGCATGAGTTTATGGTGTGCATGCATGGGCTTTCCAAGCCCTATGTTGTTGGATAGCCTGTGTGCCATTGAGTTTATGGTTGAAAGTTTTTTGGAACTCCATTTCCTAGGGAAATGCCATCAAAATTTTTCCCACCTCATGGTGCTAAATATGCACTTGCCTTTAGGTAAGACACAGAGATGACCATGAAAATAGAGTACATGGGGTTCAGGGGGGAGTCCCAGCACTTTCTTCTACTATTACAGATATTTCATTTACATATTTGAGGACGAAAATGTTTTAAAGGGGAAGGAAATGTCACATGATATTCATATGATTATCTTACCATATGATATAGTGGGGGTAGAAGAATTAAAAGGAAGAGAGAGTCTTTGATTGGGGACTCACTATTAGAGAAGCTTGGATGATGGTTGGGCTGTGAACAAACCTATGTCTCTGTGTGTAGCTTACGCGAGCAATTGAACTTCGGTTGAACAGACAAAAGGATGGATTCTTACATATCTGGAAGACCGTTCCTCTCAAAAGTCGCCCTAGGACTTCTTCTCCTTCTTCTTCTGACTTCTAAGAACCCATCTGAGTTAGTTTCTTAGTTTCGAGAGCTCTTAACTTCCTCTTCATTTGCTGGGTGAGAGTTTTTCAGGGCGCTTCTTGTTTTTGTTTGCTTTTTTGTCTCAGTGGGAAATCTTTAATCATGTGGCCTTGTTTACCACAACGAAAACACATGTTTGGTAGGTTTTTGTAATTAACATCTTGTTCCCAAACATCCCCTTCGCCCAGGTCCACTTTGATCTTTGATGGGAGTGGCATGATGAGGTCCGCTTCGACACAGATTTGAAGGTGCCATCGAGCATTGAAAGAGTGTCTCGCACCTTATTTGGATTGCTTGGCAGGTACATTAAATTAAAGGAGTACTCTTCATTTAAATTATTTCCATAAAAATCATTTAAATTAACAATAGCTTATAGGATCTCGAGAAATTATGAGCAGATTTGTATATGAAAGAAGGAAAATGAAAGTTCTAATGATGATTTCGAATATATGGAGTAAGCAAGTTCGGAAAGGCCAAGATGTATTGCAACAAACGCTGATAGGGAATCCGAGCATTAGTGGATGGAGTGGATGATGTTGCTGCTCACGGACGTTGCTGAAGAAATCGGTTTTCCAGGAAAGAAAGAAACAACTGACAGACGTTGCTGCTAACAAAAATGACTAACGGATGTTGCTGCTGACGGACGTCGCTTTTGATTCAATTCTGAGCGATCCACTGATTCCGTGACGAGGACAACATCAACTCGTAGAGCTCCAACGTTTTTCAAAAGTTGATGGTGCGAGCTCCAATCCCGTGACGAAGACTGCAGCAACACCTCTCTGCATACTCACTATCACTATAGCATCGGACGGGCGGCAGAACATCGTGGCGATAGACGGGTGGCACTCAAGATGTCTATCGTGACAACGAGGGTGTTGTCTATCGCGAGAGTGGAGGGACCGGTTTAGCGCGACACTCAATTTTTAATGGAGGTTCTGCCTAGGGCTACCCTAGATCTTTAACTTTGAAATTGCAACTATACAAGGAAGGGTATAGTACCCATGGGACCCCCCTTATCCCACAAGAACAGGAGTTTACATAGCTGAATTAAATAGCGGTCACAATTATTGCTAGGCACAATAGACGGTGGCACATCAGCCACATGATACATCATTTTGAATTAACATGTCCCTCACAAGTGCTGCCAACGGGGGTTGAACTCTCGCCCCTGCCTCAAGAGGCGAGAGACCCAACCATCAAGACAGTGGCCTGGGACAACTGTGAGGGTGTTGTCTTCAGTGACAGTGGGAGTAAATTGTCTATGGTGAGTCTCATGTCTATTGTGCGACTCTTCCGCGTGGGGTTTTCTCTCTCTAGCGGTCAGGTTCAAGCGTGCACATTCAATGGTGCTGGCAGCCATGACAGCTATCTCGTGGAAGCAAGCTTGAAGTTTGGAGGTTTTAGCTATTTCGTGGAAGCAAGCCTGAAGTTTGGAGGTTTTAGCTATTTCGTGGAAGCAAGCCCATTTGGAAGCAGCAGAGGCTCTATTGCGACAGAGCAAATGTTGCTCTCTCGTGATTCGCGATACACTCTTTTTTCCAAAAAAAAAACAAAAATGCCTTTCTCCCTCGTGGCCTATCGGGTTAGTGGTCAGTTCATGGGCCTTTTTCTTTTCGTGCTGCTCGTTCGACCCAATCCCTTACCTTTTCACCTTTTTTGTTTTTAATTTAAAAGTGAAAGTAAAATTTTTATTGTTTCTCAAAGGGTTAAATCGAAACTGAAATTGTTTAAGAGATTTAAAGTTTTTAAAAGAAAGTTGGATGGTCTCTTTTGCTTTACTTTCTTTTTCTTTTTGTTTGTTTTTTTTTTTTCACTTTGCTCTTTCCTCTTTCTTGTAAAAATTAATAAAATTAGTATTAATAAAATTTAATTAAAAAAAGAAAAGCAAGAAAAGGAATAGGTCTCCAAGGCAACAAAGTTCTCTCAAAGCACTCATCATCTTTTTAGAAGGGTAAGGTGAAAGATATTTGTGAGAGGCAACTAGTCATCCTTTGGTGCTTCGGCCTTATGGCTGAAGTGCTTCACTCTTTGGTGGTCAGCAATGTGGGACCCCTATCGATGTTGGGTTCCAATGAGGCTATCGCAAACCCTCCAAGTGTTGCTTCCCTAGTGGTTTCTTTAAGTAGGGAATTTAAGTGGTTTCTTTAAGTAGTGAATTTGAAAACGTGCCTTATTGGTCAACTGTTTGGCCCAAGGCCCCCCTTAGAGTGTGTGCATCTATGGCTTCGTAAGGAGTGGCTTCCACAGGATTTGATAGGGAGCAAATGTCAATTTTTGTCAGCGAACCACTTCCTATTGGTTTTTGAGAACAAAGAAATGGTGTTTCAAGCATTACACATGGGCACCTGGAAAGTTTGGAGGTCTACCTTATGCTTGTTTGAGTGGTTCCCAGATTTTGTCCCAAACAAGTCTAAACCTTGCGCTACATGCTCTAGATTGAACTTCCCAACCTACCTTATTTCTTGTATGAATTCTTGAGGGAGATTGTACTGCCTATCTGTCGGCCGATGGCCTCAAGGGAGGACATGGGGGGGGGGCTTCATCTATGAAGGGGCAAAGTATTCCTTGAACGCGAGATGGCACCCGTATATTTGCATCAAGACTGATCTCAACAAAGCTCTCCCCTCGAAGAATCCTATTGACTTAGGGAAAGGGGAAGTCTCGAAGCAAGAAATCACATACAAGAATTTGCCAAACGCCTGTTTTCATTGTGGTCTTGAGGACATAGGATTAAAGAGTGTCCTCCAAAAAAGAACTCTGCTAAAAACAAAGACAAACAAGAAGTCGCCTAAGAAGATTAGACTAGAGCACAAGCTCGTCCGTCGTTCATTGAGCAAGACAAAGAGAAAGACACTAGGCTCTCAGAGACAGACTCAGAAGAGTTCATAGAAGTTAGACATAGAAGGAAAAGAAGCCCTCGAGAGTCCGGTGAGAGGAACTCCACGGTCGTGGCTCCCCTAAATAACTTGTACTCCAACTTGGAAAAGGAGATTAACAAGTTGGACTTTCCAGGAGGGAATCCGTATGAAGTAGACACTGAAGTTAAAACTCTAGAGATCGCCACTAATAAAGAAGATAACCAAGAGGGATATACCACTAGGAAAGAGGAAGGTTTCACTACTAGCAACAAAGACAACCTTGATAGTGAGAGCTCCATCATCGGATCGACACTCCCAGAAAAGGTGCTAAACTCACTCCCACAGAAGGTGACTAATAAGGGGAAACAACCACTGGAAATGCCATGGAAGAGCCCCTTGATGGGTAAGATACATGGTCAAGACTCCCCTTTCTTGAGGAAAAAAGACAAAACCAAGAAGAAAAAAGACAAGGTCCCTCTCGACAAAGAGGGTAGCCATCGATAATGATTATCATATCATTTAACATCAAGGGACTGACTGACCCCTCAAGAGTGGCTATTATTGGTTAGTGGATTTGGGATAAGAACCTAAACCCTAATTTCATTTGTATTCAAGAGATTAAAATCAATAGAGAGGACCTTGAGAAACGAATCAAATGCATCTCTTCAACCCATGTCTAGATTACCACTTCACACCCTAGAGGGGATGGTGGCATAGCTATTGGAATAAGTAAATTTGGTGGGATAGACTTGTCAACTCCCACGAGGATCAGAAACATCGGTGGATCACTGCCTCCTTTGGGAGCCCCTTCTAGTTCACTTTGGTCTCCATGTATGCCCCAAAAAAGGAGTCAGAGAGGATTGACATGTGGGCCTCTTTGGACTCAATTTCCCACAATGTGATGATTTGTGGAGACTTCAACATGGTCGAAGACCCTCTGGATCATTGGGAGAGTAGGGGGTGTACCATTGATGGTCAAGAGAAAGACATTTGGGACAAAATCAAGCTCCACCTAGACTTGGTGGAGATTAAAGATATGAATGGCTTTTCTTGATTGAACCTCCAATCTGGGGATGATTTGAGGAAAGCAAGACTCAATAGAAGCTATATTGCTCAGAACATTATCCAATAGTGGGGCCAACCCAACATCTCTCAACACATTGACATTGCCATATCGGACCACTATCCACTTATTCTCACTTTCAAACCGATTGCCAAACTCAAGAAAGTGCCTTGGTTTCATGATTGCCCAATGTCTTTCTGCCTTCCCTCTGTCCATCAGGAAATTACCTCAGTTTGGATCTTGGCATTTGCCAATGGCACTTCGTCGGCCAAGTGTTGGAGGGTTGCAGTGGAGAAGACCCATCAAATTCTGGTGAGGACTCACAAGATGCTTCGCAATGTCCGACAGAGGCAGAGAGAGAAGCTCTATCGGAGGCTCTGCCATCTTGAGGAGGAAGTGAACAAAGGGAACTACCAATACGAAATGGGACTAGAGAAAATCAGAGGCATGTTGAGATAGGAGGAAGAAATTCAAAGGAAAAACTTGCAAGTATTCTTTAAAGATTGGTTGGCGGGTAAGGCTGACAAACCAACTAAGGAGATGTGTGGCATCCTTAAGAGGAACCAAACTAGAGAATCTATTCCCTTCTTGATAGATTCTAATGGGTTTGAGTGCAAAATGGAAGAAGAAAACAATGCTATTATTGTCAACCACTTTAGTCAACTCTTGGGGGTTTCGATGCCCCTTTTTCCCCCGGGGCGGGATGGCATGGAAACCATCTTGAGAGTCTCTCCCTTGAGAATACCACATAACTTGAAATCCCTCCTTGAAGTACCCATTCTAGATAATGAGACTCTTGAGGTTATTGATAAGCTTCCCAACGGGAAAAGCCCAAGTCTTGATGCCCTCAAAAATGAGTTTTTCAAATCCTTCAGACAGGTGGTGGCCACTCCGTTGCGCTTAGTGCGGCAAGAGGTTTTGGCTTTTGGTGCAGTTCCCGAATGCCTAAACAATGGTTTCATCAAGCTTATCCATAAAAAAGATAACAAGAATAGGAGCAAAAATTGGCACCCGATCACGATGCTTCAAACTAGGTACAAGATTCTTGCAAAGGTAATTTCCAACAGAATTTCTTACCACTTGAAGAGGTGGCTTTGTGAGGACCAAAAAGGATTCATCAAGGGTAGATCAATACTGCAAGCTATTATTGATATTTGGGAAGGTCTTGATTTTGCTGAAGAGTCTGAGCAAGATGTGGTATTCCTTAAAATGAACTTTGATAAAGCCTATGATAGACTTGAATGGGACTTTGTCCTCCAATATCTTAAATACCTCGACTATAGTAAAAAATTCACTAAGATGATTGCTACTCTACTAGGGAATGTGTCGACGCAAATAAATATCAATGGTTAGTTATCGAAGGCCATTATATTAAAATTCTCTAATAGGCAAGGGTGCCCATTGGCCCCTCCACTCTTCGATATTGCCATGGAGGGGCTAAGTCGTCTTGTGGAACATCACATGGAAATGGGTCATATTAAAGGTCTCTCTTTAAATGTGAACCAAGGCGAGATGATTATGAGGCTATTTGAAGATAACATGAACGCACATGTGCATAATGATTTGACGAGCATTGAAAACTTTTGGGGGTGCCTTAGCACATTCTGTGTGACATCTGGCTCCAAAATAAACCACTTGAAAAGTGCTTTTAGAGCTAACATCATACTGCCACCCTAACTGTTGGTGAACCATGGTTGCCAAATTATCCCTAGAGGTAGGGTCATTCACCTACTTGGTAGTCCGATGGGCTTTGGTGTCTGGATGGAGCAACGATGGAACTAGGTCCTACCCAAAGTAGTTAGCAAGTTAGCATATGGGAAGGGCATGCAAATCAACCTCGTAGGCTGTGCCATGGTAATTAATACCTTCCTCATCTCCTCAACCATTTACTTTCTCTCTTGTTGTAGACTAAAGGATCAAGAGCTTAGCAAATTGGAAAGAATCTATCGAAACTTTCTTTGGATGAGGGACCACAATGGAAGGGGGGTTCCCGAAATTAAATGGTCCACCTACGTTAGCCAAAAGGATTGTGGGGGTCTAGGAATTGTGGATATTGAAGGCATGGCCGAAAAGTTGGCGATAAAATGGATCATTAGAGCTTCGTGCAACCGTGAGAATTCTTGGTCAAGCTCATTTTCAGGAACAAGAACATGATTATGCTGGTTGACCTCCCTAATTGGCAGGACTTGGGCCTCCTTACCCTTTTATTCTCCCCGGTTTTGGTTCCTCCAAAAGGCTCAAATCTTGTGCACTCCCTATGGAAGAGTTGGAACAAGCTCAAACAATTTATTAGAATTAGAGAAGCTTGGAAATGGGTGGTCGGTATCAGACAAAATGACTCAATTTGGTTTCCAATCACTGACATTCGTGGTGTAGCTGCTTGGGATCTCCAAAATACTAAGAGGCTCTGGATCAAGGGTTTTAGACATTGGAAACACCTTTGGAAAAAAGAAACTAATCAGTGGATCAAGTTTGAAGACATAAACCCTGAAAGAAGAGTGAACTACGAAGAATGGACTCTCCTTAAGGGCACATGCATCACCTAGGAATGACCAAAAACTCGACTCCTCATTGGGTAGGATCCACTATGCCATGAGGGTCTGATTTGGTACAACACCAATTGCTTGTCCAAAATTCCTAGAATTAAGGAGAACAAGGACTATCATATCATGCTTAACAAGAAGTGTTGCTTGACTTGGACTAGGCTACATTGGGATTTGAAGTTCATGTCTATCTGGCACCCCCCTCATCGAGATCAGAAAGTTAGTGCTCATGTGGAAAATTCCCCATCGTGGTATCTAGACCAATCTAAAGGCTAGAAAAATTTGTGGTGCTCTCCCGTGGTGCAAGCATTGCCATCAGAACATTGAGGATTTGGGTCACATCTTCTTTGCTTACCCCAAATCTCTCCTACTCTAGCGGACCCTGGGGAATATTTTGAGATCGCAGGAGCAAATCACGTGGAAGAAAGCGCTTCTGGGCAAAGCAATGGGCTTCTCAACGGCTCTGTGGAATGTTATAAGAGGGGAAACCCTCTAGAAGATTTGGAGGGAGCAGTGTGCCTACAATTTTGGACATCCTCCTAAAGAGTGGTTGATCGCGAATTCTGTGTTCCTCCTTGGCAAAAGAATCTTCAACTGCAAGAGGTCCCCACCCTTTAGACATAATCTTCTTTGTCTGCTATCTTATTTTATCTCAACATATCTGAAGTATGAGAAATCTATGAAAATGGCAGAAGAAATAATAGATCAATACATCAGTATAGGTTTTAAGCTGCTTCACTCTCCCTCTTCCTCTTGTCTCACGTGTAATTGTACAGATAACAAATACGCATGAGAGAGTTTGTCGTCGAATATCTGCTCTACCTCATTTTTTATCAAGAGAGAGTCACTTTTTAGCAAAATACTTGGAAGGTGAAATAGGGGTCGAGGTGCATTGTAAATTTCCATTCACTTTCCCAAGTTTTATGACTTTTTTTTTCTTTTTTCAGCAACAGCCTACTCTCCCAGATTTTAATTAATAGAAAAAACAATTGTACAAGAGAACGGGCTTAGTACCCCTCGGACCCTTCAAATCTCACATAGCAAGGATAACATCGCTAAAGAGCTTCATAAAGAAGGTTGATCATCCTCTCCTCCCCTTCATGTGGGGCCCATTTGCTCTTGATCTTGTTGTTCTCAAGGAAAAACACTCTATGATGTCTTAAAGGTGGGGGTTTCTTACGATTGGAAATTCTTTTTCCTCTAATCGCATTCCACAACGATGACAAACACCAGATTGCTTCTCCCAGCAAAGCTTGTTTCCAATTGATTTGTCCTTGTAGTAGCATGATTTTTCCAAGGATCTGCCAGACCAACTTTGACTTTGGGCATGAGAAAAAGAGGAGCCCCAAATCCTCATTGCCATGAAGGTACCACTTGCATCAGGGGGGGCCCCACAAATTTTGTTGGCCCTTACATTGGTCTAAATTCCTCGGTGGAGAATTTGCCACATAAGCACTGACTTTTTATGACATTAATACAAACTCTTCATTTGATGGTCTTTCATTTGTCAAGCTAGAAAGGCGATTTGCAGGCACATGTGTATTACCTTTCTTGACAATAACTTCAAAGAAAAAATCCATCAACAAGACAAACCATTGTAACAATATTCTAATGTTGTAGGACTTGTTGAAAAAGATAGAGATGGGCTTAAGTCAATAGAAAACCTTATTTGTGAGAAAATAATGTCTATTTTTTTGATAGCACATATAATTCTTAATCCTTATCATTGATTCATCATGTAATTGTGCTTTGCGTTGTTGATTTGTGTGGACGTGTAGTCAATTGGAAGATCAAGCCTACCTTTATTCACGGGACATTCTAAGATACAACCGATGAAATACTTAGATGCATCAACATGCACATGGAGGACTTTGTTCGAAACAAGCACTTTCAATATGATAGCTACAATAAGCTCGGGTTTAATTGTTCAAAATCTTTGTCTCTCTATTCTATATTTCAAATTTAGTGATCAAAACATAGAGTGGCCTCCCAATAATCACATAACTGTGGATAAACATACAATAATATAAAAAAATGGACCATAAAACCTAGATTTCTTTGACATTTCTAGACTTTTGCAGATTAACAATTTCTTTGATCTTGTCTTCGCCTGTCAAAATTCCATTTTTCGAGACAATATATCTTAAAATCTTTCGTTGCACTTTTAAGATACATTTCGATAGATTCAATGAGACTCTATATTGTCATCGTTCAGCAAATAAACTTTCTAGCATATGAATATGATCACGTATTTGTGTAGAGTATGCACATAAGTCATCCATGTAAACTTCCAAAGAATTTCTAAGAAACTCTTTGAATTCATGACACATAAGGCTTTGGAAATTCAGCATTTTTTAGCATTGCAGAGTAATCTATCCAAGAGGATTTTTCATTTACAAATTAATCTAAATAGTGTTACTCTTTATTATCCTAGATTTGTTGTAGTGGTGGATCTTTATCATCTTTCTATTAATTGTTTCACCTCATCTCTTGTACTCAGTTCCACAAGTACCACTACAAGGAATACGGGCACATAGTGACGGTTAAGGTGACACAATTTTGTCACTATAAAATTGAAAAAAAGCATCGCAACAAGCATCGAGCATGGACCGTTGATTAAACAATGAGCAAAACGATGTTTTTTTTTTTACGTGTGGCATGACAGGATGTGCGATGCTCACAGCGAGTGTCGCTAAAGCAATGATTTAAAAAAGCATCACATAAGTTATGGTAAATAATGTCGCTTATGTGATGCCAATTGTAGTGGTTTTTACGAAGCCTTAACATCGCTTACACGATGGCTTGTTGATGAAAAAATGTTGGAAGCTCTTCGATCGACATGTCACACATCTGATCGAAGATCTCTCCAACGTTCGCAATTACGTTGTGCTTACGAGCTGAAACAAGTATATGCAGAATTGTTGTTTTGCTTAATCTCTATCTTATTGTCTCTCTCTATCTCTATTTCTCTCTTTCTACCTCTTTCTCTCTTTGAATTCTCTCTCTATCTCTCTCTCTCTCTTTATTGCAAGTTATTGAAGAAGCTAACCAAGCAAAAAATATCGCTAACTATTGTAAGTACTATTTCCATTCTTTGTATATCATTTGATTTTTGCTATTTTCAATAGTTAGCATACTCACACTTATTGATATGCACATATACACTTATACATGATAAAGATGCATGTTCACACATATATACATGCACATACACACACATACACATGCATATGCACAAACATTTCTACAACCTCATAGAAATGCTTGCATGCATGCATTATTGCATATATATGTGTATATGTATGTATGTATATATATATATATATATATATATATATATATATATATATATATATATATATATATATATATATATATATATATATATATATATATATATACATACACACATGAACATATACTTAAATACATGTATATGCACATCCGCATGCATATGCACATATTTATATACACACACACACACACACACACACACATATATACATATATATATATATATATATATATATATATATATATATATATATATATATATATATATATATATATATATATATATATATATATATGCACATATGTACACATATACACATACAAACACACATGCACATACATACATATACACATATACATGCACATACACACATATACACATAGAGTTACACATATACATGCACATACATATACACACACATACACACACATACACACACATGCACATACACATATACACTTACACATGCACATGCACATACACATACACATACATACGCATATACACTTAGAGATGCACATGCACATACATATACATATACACTTACACATGCACATACATACATAAACACACACATACACATGCACATGCACATACACATGCACATGCACATACACATACATACACATATACACTTACACATGCATACACATATACACTTACACATGCACATGCACATACATGCATATACACATATACATATGTACATACATTCATATGCACGCACACATTCCACACATATACATGCACATACGTACAAACACATATTACACACATATACATGCACATACGTACACATATGAATGAATTATATAACTAAAGTACTAAAACACATGCTTAATATAAACAATCATAACAATCAATAGAACAAAACTTTGCATTACTTAATACGATACACACAATTCAAAACATAACTGAAACAATATATAATATATATATATATATATATATATGTGAGTGTGTGTGTGTGTATATATACTTGTGTGTGTGTGTGAGTGTGTGCGTGTGTGTGTCAATGTAAATACATATCCAATGTCATAAGCAAAAATCATAATCATCATCAGAATCATGATCATCCTCATCCTCATCCTCATCATCATGATCACCATGTGACAATCGAGATCGTCCCTCATGTGTGTGTCTCTCTACCTCATCCATATCTGCCTCTGCAGAATACTGCTATATTACATATAACAAACATAAATAAGTAAAAAAATTAAAACATCCAAAAAAATAAAATAATTATATAAAATTTAATAGTATTCACAAACGCATCCGAATGATCTCGCAAATAATCGCTCAAATGTCGATATCCAAAATGTGTAGCAAACTCGATCTCATGTTTTGTAGGATATCAGCCATAATCTGTTCCCTGCATTGAAACAAATAAAAAAGATTAGCTTCTTGCATTTTAACTAAAATAAAAAAATATACTCATAATAACACATATACTTACAAATGTAGCTACAAAACCATGATGGCGATTTGGCCTAGGTGCGATGTGTGGCCTGACACAACTCTCTTCATTGTAGTAGCCTATTTATTTAAAGAAAAAAGAAATATATAAATTAAATGTAAAAAATTACTAAAATATATGAACATTATAAATATAAACTATTAATTTGTTTACCTTCTACTGAGAAAATGACTCCTGAAGACATAGCTGTCTACGAAAAAACTACTATTTCTCAGGTGGTATGTTAGGTCACCTCTTATTTTTTTCCACCATACAATATCACCTACTAATTTAATCTCAAACTGAAAAAAAGAATCAGAATACATACACATATATACATACACATACACATACACATACCCACATACACATATACATGAAAACAGATACACATACATAGATGCATACATATACACATATACATACATATAACATGAACACATATATACATATCTACATATATGCATACACACATACACATGCATGCATATATAGTCATTCATACAAAATACATGCATTTATCCCACAATAATGTGTATTTGTGTATATGTGAATATGTGTGTATGTGTAAATGTGTATATGTGAATATGTGTGTATGTGCAAATATGTATATGTGAATGTTTATGAATGTAAATAATCAAATTATTAATATCAATACCATTATTTGTAGATTCCAATCAATCAGATGGAACTCCACCACCATCTCCTAATCGTGCACGGACTATATACTGTAAGTATATCAAACTTTTAATTTTAAATATATTTGATAGATACATAAATGATATATTTTTTTGTTTCTTGTTATAATCAGATTTCGATCAATCAGAGGGCACTCCACCACCTCCTACCCATGCAATGACTTCACATGTGTCCTCTAATAGGAACTATGATGAATTTTACTATCAAGAGTATATTATATGTTGGTGTAACTGCTGCTATGGAACGTATTGAAGACCACGATTGGAATGTATTGAACATGAGGTAGAGTATGGTACTTTTGAGCGTGCACCATCACCTGGTCAATGTGATAATGCTTGGGTATGTATTTTTTCTATAAATTAATATCATTATTTTATTTAAAAACCATATACAAAATCATATTACTATTGATATATAGGAATACTTGTTCAATGATGATGATGATGATGATAATTTTTCTCATAATGTTAATATACCTCGTACACATCATGGACTTGTTGTTCATCAATTACAAGTAGAGGTTTCTAGAAATCCTCTACCTCTTGGTTTAGAGATTGAAACGGTTGGAGATTATCCATTGCCAACTCGGGTCTAATAAATAGTAGTCGAGGGTTACATAATAGTTCAAGGACTAATTGCACATTTGAGGAGCATGAAAAGAGTCATGATTCACCATACATGAGTAGATATGTATCAAGATACATAGTTGTCAATGCTATTACTACATTACATGCTAGTGATGAATTATTAGTGAATTATGGATAGCTTAGACCTCCAAGAGCACCTTTTAGCTAGAGAGAGAATGAAAACTTTCTATCCATATTTAATAACTTATATATTTAGTTTTATGTTTAAAGTTTACTTTTTATTCATTTATGGAATACTAATGATTTTTATTCATGTGTGTAGATTCCATCGTATGATAGTGATGATATTCCTCCACATCATTCACAATTGCCAATAAAACCTCATTTATCAAAAGCTTCTATGAGGAGGCTATGCAAAAGTGATCATGTGAAACGTGCAAGGTTATTAATGTCTTTCTTTTATGTACTTATAGGTTATTATCTAAAAAGTTTTTACCAAGTCAGAATATCTTCCTACCTCACATGATGAAAAGAAGAAGATAATCTTCCTACCCTAACGATTTTATTTTATATAGAGGTGAATATGTAGGCTCTTTGACATGTTCTGAGTGTCAATCTCCTCGATATAAGGATGAAAAAGGTAAAATCCCCCAAAAAAAGTGTTGAGACATTTTCCATTGGCTCCACAAATTAGACATATGTTTTAAAGCCCCAAATTATCAAAGCTTTTGACATGGGGACATGATCATAAAAGTATTGATAGAAGAATTAGAATTTCTCATGATAGTGTAAATTTTCAGCATATTGATTCCACATGGCCCGAATTTGCAAAAAATCCACAGAATCTAAAGTGAGGAGTTGCATTAGATGGGGTTAATCCATTCTCCATGAAATCCAATAAATGTTCAACATGGCCAATGCTAGTCATAAACTACAATCTTCCACCATATCTTAGCATTAAAAAGGAACATTTAATTCTTTCACTTTTAATCACAGGTAAAAGACAAGTTAAAGATATGAATATATATCTTACTTCTCTCATTGACGAGAGTTATGAAGAGGTATTAATGTCCATTGATATATCAAAAAGCATCAATGAAAGACATATTATGGTTTGTGGTATTGTGGCTTGGACTATTCACAATTTTCTAGGATATGGTGTTTGTTCAGGTATTGATATAATTTTTTTATTCAATATGCATAAAAATAAATGTGATTTAATATAATTATATTTTTATCGTTTTCATGATGTAGGACTATCTACTAAGGGTTATAAAGCTTGTCCATATTGTGATGATTGGTTGAGTTCAATCTATAGTAAGAATCTCAACAAAAATATTTATCTTGGACATTGATGATTCTTGCCTAATGATCATCCATTAAGATCTAAAAGAGAAGTGATACATTTTAATGGAAAGCTTGAAATAGGTCAATGTCCAAAACCTATGATGCCTATGGATTGGTATAAAAAATGGACAGATGGACCTCTCATATATCCAAAACCATAAATCTTCACTGATGATGAAGATAATGAGTATGTGAAGAGAGGTAAAGAAAATTGGCGCTCGCAAAGAACATATCAATATGGGATTCTTTGGAGTATTGGAAAGAGTTGAAAGTATGTCATCTTCTTGATCTTATGCATATATTCAAGAATATTGGTTATTCACTATGGCAACATCTTCTTCGACTAAAAGATACCATAGCATGAAGGAATGATTTGAAAGATCAAAAGTCAAAACCAAAATTATGGTCAATTTTTTATAGACATCGACAGAAGATGACTTATGCAGCTACTCCTTGGGTACTTACAAGGGAGATACAAATTACAAAAATAGGATTCAATTGATTCGGATTCCTATAGGATATGGAGCATCTTTCCAAAACATATTTACTATGGATGATAAGAGCTTATTTGGGTTAAAGACCCATGACTGGCATAACTTTTTGAAACATATTTTACCTTTGGTTATCGATGGATGTACAATGAAAGGAGTACGAGATGTGATCTATTGTCTTGGATCACTTATAAGGTAATTATGATACTTTTACATATAATATATATGAATATTTGATATCTTTATTTTTTAATTTACTTCTTTATAATTCTTCTTATGATATGTATAGGTGGATTACATAAAAAGAGATTGATAAAAACTCAATCCCACAAAAAAAACGTGAATGCAAAGAGCTACTATGTTTGATGGAGAAAGAGCTTCCTACTTCAATTTTTGATATTCAGGTTCATTTATTAGTCCATCTTGGAGATGAAATAGAGATTGTAGGTGTTGTGAACACTCGATGGATGTTTTGGGTTGAGCAATTTATGGGAATATTAAAAAGTAATATGCAACAAAGAGCGAAACCAAAAGGATCCATGGCAAAGGGTTGGATGCTTGAAGATTCCATGTATTATGTTAGTGATTATCTTGAAACAGTTCATGAAGAAGCTACACGTGCATGGACCAATGAATCTTCTTCAAAAATAAAAGATGAGGTATTATTAGGTAAGGGAGTTCCACTTTTATTTACATTTCAAGAAAAAGACAATGTTTCTACTTTTGTAGCATATAATCGTGAATGCATGCAAGCATTCTTCTGAGAGTACGAACAAGAACTTCAAAATATCTGAAGTAGAAGGCAAAGAAACAAATGATATAGATGTAATCTCGATAATAATGAGATTACAGATATATCTTCTTTCACAGATTGACTATATAGTCGTTTTCAACGTGCCAATGCAAATAATGAAGAAATCTCAGATGATAAGAGAGGGTTGATGATAGGTTGTGAACGAAAGGTAATTTTATTTTAATAATATTTTTTTTTCATATATGTATATTAGTTTCTATTTACTAATTTAATTTATTTTGCAGGCTCAAATGTTCACTAATATGTGGCCTTTTGGACAGCATAATAGAATCAAAACCATTGATTCTTTACGTAAAATAGAGGATTCTAGTATTGTTGCTTCTTTCAAGAAACTATCACATGCTAGCTCAAAAGACACAAACCTTATAGATGGCTAACTTGGTGACGTGGGAACTGTTGTTGGTATCTATGAAATATCATTTTGTACACTCAAATAAGTAGAAAAAATTTTATATTTTTTATGATAGAGTTAGTTATTTTTTCAGCACCTAATAATGGGTTTTTGTTTTTATATATTTTGATAGATCATTTTGAAGGTTGACTAGTTTTGAGCCGAGTATAAAGGTAGTAATTCCATATTAAGAATGAATTATCTGGGTTTTGGGCAATTGGTTCTTCCAAGGTAATCATATCTACTAAAGAATCATATTATACAAGAATTTTTACATAAAAACCCAGATGCTCACCCTTGGTGGCAAGTCATTCATGCTCAGCCTAGAGGTAGGCCATTGTTTGAACAGTTTATTGTTAGAGAGATCGAAGAAAGTCCTCTTGATGATTCACCATCAGATACTAATACATCAACTTCTAAAAGAGAAATTAGAATCATTATGTGATAATGATACTAATCTTTTTGATGAAGAAGGATAATACTCTACATGATGATTCTACTGATGATGAAGAGGAATTACTAGAAATTGATATTAATCCATCAATAGATGATGTGACTCATGAGAACAGAGATTTAACAATAGAAGAAATAAATGAACTCAATAAGGATAATGAAGATGAGACTATATTGATGTCTTACCAAAATGATGGCAATAATGAAAACATATTAGCAAATTAGATAGTAAATTTTACTCTATTTGTCAATGAATAACTTGAAGCTTCTAAATGGATATCAGATAATAGATTCTTTATTCAACTTGAATATCGATGAATCCTACTAGAGAGATGAAATGACATTCTTTTTAAGTTAGAACATGAAACTTGGGGGTATGCCTAACTATTTTATATATAGCTTTATCTTTGAGGAGCAAATTCTTCTCATGTATGTATGCATATGTATGTGTATTCATGTGTATTATATGTATACATGTATTAATATGCATATATATGTGCTTCATGTATATGTATGTGTGTGCATGTGTGTACTATATATATATACATGTGTTAGTATGCATACATGTATATATGCATATGCATTTGTGTAAAATATTCATGTATTCATGTAATATATGCAAGTGTTTATAATTGTGTATGCATGTGTGCATGTAGGAATGTATATGTGATCTGTACATGTACATATGTATATGTGTCTATGTGTAAATGTGTACATGTACATATGTATGCATGTATATATATTTATGTGTGCACTTAGGCATGTATGTGTGATGCATAATATATCTAGTACTCCATTTTATATTTATGTATGTGTATCCACATTATGTGTATATATCTTTATATATACTATGATCCTTGTCGATTCCAGTAGCTATATATAAAGGCATAATGTTGGGATGAGAGAAATCTCTCTAGTAGGATGTTGGAGGAATAGATGCAATGTGTACGTATACTTCAATCATATGGATAAAAGGCTGAATTAGAGTTTCTAAATTAGGGGTTTTAAAAACCTAATATCAAAATTAGTGTTTTCAAAATAGGATTTTTGAATTAGGTTATATATATATATATATGTGTGTGTGTGTGTATGTATTGTTATAAAATGATATATATATATATATATATATATATATATATATATATATATATATATATATATATATATATATATATATATATATATATATATATATATATATATATATATATATATATATATATATATATATATATATATATATTTATGCATGTGTGTGTATGTATGTGTATGTATGTGTATCTATATGTGTGTATGCATGTGTGTGTATGTATGTGTATCTATATGTGCATATGCATGTGTTGTGTGTGTGTGTATGCATGTAAATATGATTATGTGAGTCTATGTGTGTCTACATATGATTATGTATGTGTATGTGTCTATGTGTGTATTCATTATATGTGTGTAATTGCATGCATGTGTATGTGTGTGTAAAAGTGTGTATGTATGTGTGTATGTATAAATGTGCATGTATGTGTATATGTGTGTAAATGTGCATGTATGATGTTTATGTGTGTGTGTATTTGTACCTCTAGTCTCACTCTTCTCTCTCTCTCTCTCGCTCTCTCTCTTTCACATATATATACATACATACATAAACACAGGTACTCATGCCCACATATATATACATAAAAGCAATGTGTACCGTGCATTATCGTGACGATGAGCCACAAGTGTCCGCATCTCTTTTAGACACCACTTATGCAACCATCATGTCCCAAACTCTGTCTCAAGTGAAGTAAGTACGTATTTTTTATCCCAGTCATCATGCTCACTACAAAAATAAAGAAAATCATGTAAATAAAACATAAGATATGTATTTCAATTTATATATAAAATTTATACCCATTTCCACTATAAGTGGACTAGGCGCACGTAAGAGTCGCATAATGCTCACATTCTTCTCTTGAACTCCAATCCATTCCCTATGTATACAATGTTCCCCTCTAGCTCTATATCGTACTCTAGCCCTAAGGTGCCTATGCATGTCCTCATAGGCACCTGTGCTCTTCTATCATGATCTAGAGGTGGTATAGGTGTCCTAGACATAGATAGATAAAAATAAATAAAAATATATGTTATAATATCATTAAAAAAATTTGTGAAAAAAAACATACCTATGAGAAGATATCTTTCTTCCTGCTTGTGGAGCCACAAATGAGCCCTTGTCTAATTGTCGGGTAAGCATCTAGATCGTATAATCGAGCTCATCATCAGCCATCTCTGAGTACTCATGCACGATGATCCCTAGAGTATTAGACAAAACTCTTGCTCTCATCATACTTTTTATGAGAGTGAGTTTCGCTTTTCTCTCTCTACTAGGATCCATAATACTTGTACATATAAAATAAAATGGGTTAGAAATCAATATATATGTGTACATATGTATGTGTGTATATGTGTATGTAGGTGTATATGTGAGTGTGTGTATGCATGTAAGCATGTATGTATGCATATGCACATGCATTATGTATGCAAATGTATGCATGTGTGTGTATGTGTGTGTATGTGTGTGTGTATGCATGTAAGTATGTATGTATGCATATCCATATGCATTATGTATGCATATGCATATGCATTATGTATGCATATGCATATGCATTATGTATGCATATGTATGCATGCATGTGTATGTATGTGTGTATGTGTCTCTATGTGTGTGTATGCATATATATGTGTGTATGTATCTATGTGTCTATCTATGCATATATGTGTGTGTATGTGTCCATTTGTGTGTAGGTGTGTGTATGTCTGTGTGTGTGTGTGTGTCTATGTGTGTATATACATGTGTATCTGTATATATGTGTCTATATGCATGTGTATGTATGTGTGTAAATGTGTATGGATGTGTGTATGTGTGTGTGTATGTGTGTGTGTGTCTATGTGTGTATGTGTGTGTCTATGTGTGTATATACATGTGTATCTGTATATATATGTCTATATGCATGTGTATGTGTGTGTGTAAATGTGTGTGGATGTGTGTATGTGTGTGTGTAAGTCTGTGTGTGTCTATGTGTGTATGTGTGTGTTTATATGTGTGTGTATTTGTGTGTGTGTAAGTTTGTATGTGTCTATGTGTCTATGTGTGTGTGTGTCTATGTGTGTATGTCTATGTGTATGCATGTGTAAGTGTGTCCATGTATGTGTGTGTGTGTTTATGTGTGTGTAAATCTATGTGTATATGTGTGTATGTGTCCATGTGTGTGTATGTACCTGTGTGTGTATGTGTCTATGTGTGTATGTGTATGCATGTAAGCATGCATCTATGCATATGCATGTGCATTATGTATGCATATGTGTGTGTCTGTGTGTGTATGTCTGTGTATCCATGTGTGTTTCTACATATGTGTGTGTGTCTGTATATATTTGTGTAAATGTGCATGTATGATGTCTACGTGTGTATGCATGTGTTTGTATGTGTGTGTAAATATGTGTCTGTAAATATGTGTGTATATGTGTGTGTATGTGTATGCATGTATCTATGCATATGCATGTGCATTATGGATGCATATGTGTATGTGTGTGTATGCATGTAAGTAGGTATGTATGCATATGCATTGTATGCATATGCATTGTATGCATATGTATGCATGTATGTGTATGTGTGTATATATCTTTCTATGTGTGTGTGTATGCATATGTGTGTGTGTATGTGTGTATGTGTCTCTGTGTGCATGTCTATGTTTGCATTATGTATGCATATGTATGGATGTGTGTGTATGTGTGTGTGTGTGTATGCATGTAAGTATGTATGTATGCATACGCATATGCATTATAAATGCATATTTATGCATGTATGTGTATGTGTGTCTATGCATATATATGTGTGTATGTGTATGTTTGTATGTGTGTGTATGTGTGTGTAGGAATTTAAGCATGTATGTATGCATATGAATGTGCATTATGTATGCATATGAATGTGCATTATGTATGCATATGAATGTGCATTATGTATGCATATGAATGTGCATTATGTATGCATATGAATGTCCATTATGTATGCATATTTACGCATGTCTGTATGCATGTAAGTATGTATGTATGCATATGCATATGCATTATGTATGCATATGTATGTGTGTATGTGTATGTGTGTGTATGTGTGTGTATATGCATATATGTGAGTGTATGTGTCTATATGTGTGTGTGTATGTGTCTTTGTGTGTGTGTGTGTGTGTATGTGTGTGTGTGTCTATGTGTGTATATACATGTGTATATATATATATATATATATATATATATATATATATATATATATATATATATATATATATATATATATATATATATATATATGTGTGTGTGTGTGTGTGTGTGTGTGTTTGTATGCATGTGTATGTGTGTGTGTATCTATGTATATGTGTGTAAGTTTGTATGTGTCTATGAGTGTGTATGTGTTTATGTGTGTGTATGTGTCTATGTGTATGTATGTGTCTATGTGTGTATGTGTGTGTGTGTCTATGTGTGTGTCTATGTGTGTCTGTGTGTGTGTCTGTGTGTATGTGTGTGTATGCATATGCATGTGTCTCTAAATCTATGTGTATATGTGTGTGTATGTGTCTATGTGTGTGCATGTGTACGCATGTATCTATGCATATGCATGTGTATTATGTATGCATATGTAATCATACGTGTGTGTATGCATGTAAGTATGTATGTATGCATATGCATATGAATTATGTATGCATATGTATGCATATGTATGTATGTATGTGTATGTGTATGTGTGTGTATGTCTCTCTCTATGTGTCTGTGTATGCATATATGTGCGTGTATGTGTGTGTCTATGTGTCTATGTGTGTGTATGCATGTAAGCATGTATGTATGCATATGCATGTGCATTATGTATGCATATGTATGCATATGTATGCATATGTATGCATATGTATGCATGTTATGCATATGCATTATGTATGCATGTATTTGTATGTCTCTCTATGTGTGTGTGTATGCATATAGGTGTGTGTATGTGCATGTGTGTATGCATGCTTATGTGTGTGTATGCATGCTTATGTGTGTGTATGCATGTAAGCATGTATGTATGCATATGCATGTGCATTATGTATGCATATGCATGTGCATTATGTATGCATATGCATGTGCATTATGTATGCATATGTATGCATGTGTGTGTATGTGTGTGTATGCATGTAAGTATGTATGTATGCATATGCATATGCACTATGCATGCATATGTATAATTGTATGTGTATGTGTGTGTGTATGTCTCTTTATGTGTGAGTGTATGCATATATGTGTGTGTATGTATATGTGTGTATGCATGTGTATGCGTGTGTATGAATTTAAGCATGTATGTATGCATATGCATGTGCATTATGTATGCATATGCATGTGCATTATGTATGCATATGCATGTACATTATGTATGCATATGTATGCATGTGTGTATGCATGTATGCATATGCATATGCATTATGTATGCATATGCATTATGTATGCATATATATGCATGTATGTGTATGTGTGTGTGTATGTCTCTCTACGTGTGTGTGTATGCATATATGTGTGTGTATGTGTCTATATGTGAGTGTATGTGTGTGTGTCTATGTGTGTATATGTGTGTGTCTATGTGTGTATGTGTGTATCTACGTGTATATTATATATATGTGTGTGTATGCACGTGTTGTGTGTGTGTCTATGTGTGTATGCATGTGTCTATGTGTGTATATATGTGTGTGTATGCATGTGTATGTGTATATAAATTAGTGTCTATATGTGTGCGTGTGTGTATGTGTGTGTGTCTATGTGTATGTGCATGTGACTATGTGTGTATATGTTTGTGTGTATGCATATGTATGTGTGTGTGTATGTGTGTGTGTATGTGTGTGTTTCTAAATCTCTGTGTGTATGTGTGTGTGTGTACCTTGCTTCACGAGATGTGTTTGTCGAGCTCTGTCTCTCTCAATCTCTCTCTCTCTCTCACATCCAAATCTTGGCACATTTTTTTTTTTAACATAGAAGAGCGTCGCTTATGCGATGGTGTAGAACACTAGGATGTTGCTCATGCGATGCTCCAACATTGCAGGTAGTTTGCCAACATCGTTAAAAGCATCGCTGTTTAGGGACACTATTTGCGACACATAGTTTTAGCATCGCATAAGGGACACTAACATTCTTTATGTGATGATATGTCCTTAAAAAAAAAAAAGCTCATCGCTTATGCGATGAGTCCCGATTTTTTTCAATTCGCGGGCATTGCTATGCCCCCTTATTTCTAATAGTGTACTTGGACCAATTTTCTTCTACCTTGAGTATGAAAAATTTAATCTCTAAATCCTCATCAAATCTCTCTTCAACCACATAATTTGTAGGTTCAGTGACCAAATATTCCATTTGATTTGACACAATTCAATCCTCTATTGGGTTCTTCAAAGATGTGCTCTTTTTGCTAAGATATTGTCTAGTTATTTGTAGCTATTTATCCATCACAAAAGTGAGAATCACACTTCCAAAGACCACATCTTTCTATAGGGAACTCCAAATTAAGTTTCTATGAATAATTTTGAAGAGCACGAGATCTATTTTCATAATATCATAATAAATTATGAAAGTTATGTAATTTTTTCAAATCTTTCTAGGTTTGTAATTTTCAATAGTTTTTCATAATATATTTTGGAAGCAATGTTTTTCCAACTAGTAAGTAGCTTGAAGTTATTTCACTTTAATGCATTCATGTGTGATGTATGTTATATTATATGACTATTTATATGTCTTTACAGAAAATTATATGCCCCATAATGGATTACATGTGTACTATTATGCATATTTGTACCACCTTTTGTAGTAATTTGATCATGTTTGATGTTTTGGAAGTGCCCTTATGCCAACGGGACATTTCAAATTTGCTTTTTGGATCTAAGGAGAAAAAGTGTAGAGGTTGTAAGGTTTGTCAAAAAGTAGGGATGCATTCAAACGCAACATCATACTATTTAATGGACGTATAGCTTATATGTTTTATGTATTATGGTTTATGTTTGGGCATGCCAACATACACATGCAAGTTATGGGATCCTAAATATTGATCCGAATGGAATGAAGCTATAGTATTGCTAAGTGGAAGGACATGGACCTTCATCAAGAGGATCTTGCACAAGAAATCCTATAGGCTTTAAGAGTTTGCATAGAGATTCTTTTTTTATATAGATCTTATTCCTTTGGTGTAATGATAGGAGATAGATAAGACCATCGCTAACATATTAAAGGTTTATATACCTTCAAGGGACTCTGAGGATATGATTAGGATACTATGGTTTTCTTATTGTATGCTAAAATAGTGACTAATCCCACTCTATTACATCACTTGAGTAAATTAGTTAGGCATTTTTTGGTAAACCACTCAAAGAAACCAACTAAAGGGTAGCATGAAGACATGTTTCATGAGAGAGCATCAATGGGTTCTTTTAAGATATGGCTCCCAGAAGGTAGTTACCATTAACTATTCAGTCTTTGCAAACATGTACGGACTTACAAAAATACATTATTTCCATAATTTCTTTTTCTAAATTGAAAGAAGACCTTTTGATCTTTGAAATGAGCCATAGCATGTCCAATTTGGAGTTTTCTAGCGCAACATATGGTCTTTCCAAGCGGGACATGCCAAACTAGTGGATTGTTGGAGGGGCTGGAAAAAGTGTGAAAATGTGATTTTTGGGGTGCCCAAAAGCATTCCTCGATCATGAAGATCCTACAATTATCTCCATACCCTCATAGAGTAGTATATTAAGATACTTAGGCCTATTTTCACTTTTCCAAATCCTCCCTTTGCACATGTTAATTTGCTCTCCAAAAAAGGCCTAAATCAAGATTTTTACTTTCTTGAAAAAATGAGATGGGAGATTTTAGCAAGCTTTTAATCCACTCCGAATGTGGATTTTTCTTGGATTTTCTCTTCTCGATGGTAGTACATACACCATAATTCATGTGTGTATGCACTAACCCATGGGAAGCCTCTGAAATGATCCCTTTTTTTTATTCCCAAAGTGGAGTTTGACAAAAAATTAACATCTGAATTTTTTCTAGAAAGCATGGAAAGGGGGTTTTTCAGGATACGAAATTCCTGCTTATATTATTATTTTAATGAATTATATGATTCCATTGTGAATTTCATAGGACATACTCTCAGTATGTATTCAATTTCCCATCCATCTATACCTATTCCTCTTTTTCCCTATTCCAAAATGGGAATTTCTTAAATTCAGGTGCTGAATTCTTTTCTCAAACAATGATGGGAGGGAGTTTTGTGGAGCTTCAAACTCCCACCATACTGAGCTATATTTTCTATTTCTTAATCATATATGGAAGTCAATACACTATACTATACATATGCATGATTGTTTCTCCCTTTCCCAAAATGGCTACTTAGCAAAATAGCCCCTGAAATTTATGTGTAAGTCATGAACATAGCTACTTTGGAGATGCCTAAACCTTGTGATTTTTTGCAATTTGAGGAAATCCTTGACTCAAGATGGGATTATCTATGTCATACTCTCCATACACATGATTTCCCCCAAAGGGCTTGGTTCCCAAACCTTTCATTTTTGTTTTCTAAAATAGAAATTTTACAAAAAACAAAAAACACTCAAACCTGGATCTTGAGGCCATATCTCCTCCCTGCTAAATCGTGTAGAGGAAAGTATCATCTTTGATTGCTCCATCTTTCCTTGATGATTTTCTCACCCCTCTCACATCCATGTGGGCATGTTCACAATGTTGAGGACTATATTGTTGAGGCACATGCTTCTTTGTCTTCAACTCCATCAACGACATAAGTGACATCCAATGAGGCAAATGCAGAATGGTAGCCCAGCCTTCTCACAAGTGTTTCCAACTCCTTTACCTATCATGTCATAGGTTATGAATTTTTCCAAAGCGCTTCAAGTTCTTCAAAACTGTTATGTTATTTAATCATATAAGGATATCATGAGGCACTCATGGCCTAATGGATATGCACTATGCCCCCCAAACAACTTGTATTGCAATCCAGAAAAGGAGATTAATGAGATTGATTACCCAGGTAGGAACTAGTTTGAGGTGGACATTAGTGACAAAGCCCTAGGGATCCCTAACAACAAAGAAACCAATCAAGAGGGCTACACTACGAGCAAATAAGAGGGCTTTACCACTAGTAATGAAGACAATATGGATAGTGAAAGTTCCATCATTGGATCGACTATTCCGGAAATGATTTCCTATTCATTCCAACACGAGGCCTCCCGCAAGGGTAAACAACCTATCGAGTTACCTTGGGAAAACCCCCTCAAGAAAAACCTACTAAGTCGGTACCCTCTTCCAGCAAAAAAGAAAGACAAATCCAAGAGGAGAAAGGATAAGACCCCCTCCTCCAAAGAGAATAACCTATGGCAATGATCATCATCTTGTTAAATGCTAGGGGGCTGACTGACCCCTCAAGAGCAACCATCATCGATCAATTGCTTTGTGACATTAGCCTAGACCTTGAATTTATCTGTATTCAAGAGACTAAAATTGATGGAGTTGACCTCCAAAATTTTTTTAGACATGTCACCCCGACTCATATCGGGATTTCGATATTGCATCTTGGGGGTCGAGTGGGACGATAATTGGTATAAATAAATTCTAGTTTGAAAAGCTTGAGAACTCCATTGAAGATCAGAAGCATCAATGGATCATCGTTTCCTTTGGTGCCCCCTTTTGATTCACATTAATTTCTTTGTATGCCCTAAACGGGGAGTTGGAGAGACTGGACACCTAGGCCTCCTTGGTCTCGCTCCCCCACAACTTGCTAATTTGCGATGTCTTCAACATGGCCAAGGACCCTGCAAATAGATGGAACAACAAGGGTCGGGTCATTGATAGTCAAGAGAAAGAAATTTGGGACAAAACCAAGTTGCACTTGGATCTGGTTGAATTCAAAGATTCGAATGGCTTTTCGTGGTCAAATCTCTAAGCGGGTGAGGACTTGAGGAAAGATAGACTTGATAGAAGCTACATTGCTCAGAGCATTATTCATCACTAAGGTCATCCTTCTCTCTCGCAATGCAGTGACCTTGCCATCTCTGATCACTACCCGATCATTATCATTATCTCATTCCAACCTCTCGCCAAAACCCATAAGGCTCCTTGGTTTCATGCCTACTCAGCTTCTTTCTCTTTCCCCTCCGTCCATCAAGAAATTGTTGAAGTTTGGAAGGAGGCTTTTGCCACTTTTCCCTAGCCAAGAGCTGGAGATGCGCGGTCAAGAAGTCATGGAAGATCATGATAAGGACCAGGAAGATGCTCTAGACTATTCAGTGTGCTCGTAGAGAAGCTCTATATCATAGACTTTGGAGACTTGAGGAGGAAGTGAACAAAGGAAAAGTATAATCCCAAAAGGGTCATAGAATCAAAGCGCTACTGGGATACGAGGAAGAAATTCAAAGGGAAAATTTGCAAATATTCTTTAAGGAGTGTTGGGCTGGCAAAGTTGACAAGCCCATCAAAGAGATGTGCAACATTCTTAAAAGGAACCAAAACAAAGAATCGATCCCCCTATCGCTAGACTCAAAGGCTGATGTATGCAATACGAAAGAAGAAAATTTTGGAATCATTGAAGTATATTTTACGAGACTCCTAGGGATCTTGAGTCACCTCTCCCCTCATAGATGGGACTACATGGTGGCCATCTCTAGGGTATCCTCTCATAGGATCCCACACAACCTTCATTCCCTACTTGATGCCCCTATCTCGGAAGAAGATATCATTGAAGTCATTGATGCCCTTCCCAGAGGGAAAAGCCTAGGGCCGGACGGGCTCACTAATGAGTTCTTTGAGTCCTTCAAGTTGGTGATTGCCACCCCTCTTTGTTTGGTCTAGCAAGAGGCGCTCGATTTTAGCATGCTTTCATCTTGTCTAAAAAATATCATCATCAAGTTAATCTACAAAAAGGGGAAACGAACAGAATTGAGAACTGGCGTGCCATTATGATGCTTCAAACGAGATATAAGATCATTGCTAAAGTCATAGCGAGTAGGATTTCTAGCCATATTACCTACCAATGCTTGACACCTGGGCAATGCATAAACCTGCTCATCTGTGAGATAGCAAACTGAATATATGGCCGAGTAATGCATAAGTAAATCAAGCATCTAACACCTTGTTGATAGAGAACAACATCAAATGCATTCCCGACATCATGAAGACTCAATCGTAAACATGTCTGCATAGGAGTGGCAATAGGCTTACAATCATCAAGACCAAAACACTACAATAGTGTGTTAATATATTTCATTTGACACAAAGCCATTCCACCATCAACTTGCATAAATTGAATGCCCAAATAATGATGCAAATGCCCCAAATCAGACATCTCAAATGAGGCATGCAAATCACCCTTAGAATCAGCAATATGTGTGTCATGGGGACCAGTGAGCAGCATGTCATCAACATACACCACAATGATCAAAAGCACATCAGTAGCACGCTTAACATATAAGGTGTTTTTACTTGGAATCTTCTCAAAAGCATGTGCAATGAGATAGGCAAGTATCTTTTCATACCAAGCACATGGTGCTTGCTTGAAACCATATAATGCCTTCTTTAACGTGCACACCTGGTTTTCATGCCCTTTCTGCACAAAGACATGGGGCTGAAAAACATACACTTCTTCATGCAAGTCACCATTAAAAATTGTTCTTTTAATGTTCAAATGATGTACATTGCAACCATGATGAGCTGCGAGTGCACACATGCTATGAACAGTAGTCATTTGGCAAGTAGGAGCAAAGGTTTTATCAAAATCAATGCTTCTTTCCTATGCATAACCCTTTGCAATAAGACTAGCTTTATACATATCAACTGTTCCATCACGTTTATGCTTCAGCTTGTATACCCACTTAGTGGCAATGGCCTTCTTGACACGAGGCAAGTCACATAAAGAACATGTACCATTTTTCATGATAGCATCATATTTAGATAAAAGAGTCTAAACAATTGTTTATTAATCCAGATCATTATCCCATTTAAGTCGCAGCTTCAACGCTTGATATGCTTTTGATTTTGTTGGAATGTACAGAGTTTATCGAAACCAGACATTTTTTTCTTATTATTTTTGTATTATTATGATGAGGATTTTTTGGAAAACTTAGAGAATCAATCGGGTTTTGCAAAGGGAAATCATATCCTATTCACTAATCAAGATTTTGTGTTGTTATTACGGATAATCACAAGGCTAAATACTGAACGTAATTGCACTCTTACGCACACAACATGACAGATTATGACATCGATACTGGCAGACTTAATGCCTTAATTTTCAAAACTAGCAATAGCAATAGCAAATGGATTAACACACCGATCAAATCAGAAAACATGTACAATGCACGTGGTCAGCACTTTATTGAAAAAAAATGCAATTCTCATAAACGTTCAATTCCTGTAAAGAAATTTTGATTAAAGTGGCATTGATCCATAAAGATAATTATGAAAGATTAAACTTTCCAGATGCACAATATCCTATTATTATACAGTATGAATGGCACATTTAGATCATCTTTTTCATTTAAGAACGGTCCAAAATATACGGACCAATGCGTCAGAATAGTAGAAACTCTTTTCATGAAAAATGAGAGTACATGGCTTCTGGCTTAGGTAAGTCAAAGACCAACTTCACACTAAGTGCCTGATGCACAACAACTTCTGGAAAAGCTTTGTGCTTATGCAATTCGTAGCACAAAGGCTTTTAGATAGTACATCACAAGCTTCCTTGAACAATGAACTAGCGAGTTCCCTTTCCTCGAGCATCCAATCATATAAGAGAGCAATTTCTTGCTATAATCCATGTCAAGACAATGGAAAATAGTCAAAGATGCACATCAACAAGTACCCAAGTACTTATTATTACAACTCCTTTCTGGTTGGAGATGAAAAGAACATTCCTTGTCTCAAAAGTCACCACCACAAAGGTAGCCCCGAAGGTAAAGAATAGTATCCAGATTATTACCAAAGTCCCAAGCGGTGAAAATTCACCTAGATAATTGCCCCTTTAAGATAGGCATGCATATATGTGGTTATGTATGTATGTATGACTCTATCGGGATTTGTGATGGATTGTGTCTTCGAACAATGGACCGCTTAGACGTCTATATATATCAGTATATATGCACCGATTTGCAATGTTTTATGATTAATATACACGAGTATGCTTTACATATGGGCAAACAATTAAGGTAAATCCCTTGGTAAAGGGGGTGCAATCTTCAATATGGTAAAATGTTCGGCAGGGGTTACAATAAGTGGACCATTAGAGGGGAACTATTCTACCTATGAGGAAGAAAAATTTGCTATAATTAAAGTTCTTAAGAAGTGGTGCCATTACTTGTATGGATGAAAGGTGATGATTGTCTTTGATCACGAGAGCATTAAGTGGTTTGCAAATTAGCCAGATTTAAGAGGTAGACAAGCTAGATGGATTGAACAACTTTACATTTTGATTCCGAACTCAGGTATAGAAAAGGAATGTTCAATGTAGTGGTAGACATCTGAAGTCGGATGCCTATGTTGAACACTCCAAGTTTTGTACAATTTCAATGTGAATCTATTTCTACTTTCAAAGGAAGTTGCAAAGAAGATCCAAGATGTAGTCAAGCATGGAAAAAAGTTGAGGAAGCACACGCAAATGAAACATGTACTTTTGAAGGAAATTTTAAACTCTATTCCCTCAAAGATGAATATTTTCTTTATAAAGGTAAGCTTTGTGTCCCAAGTAACTTGAACATATGAAATCTAGTACTTTTCAAAGGCCATGATGCACCAAATGCCAGACATCCAAGTGTTCATCAAACCTAGGAGCTATTGAAATCCCATTTTTATTGCCCTAGTATACATAGAGATGTATAAACATATGTATCAAAATGCCATAACTCTCAAATGAATAAGTTTGAAATATTGAAAATTGGAGGATTATTGCATCCTTTGGAGATTTCAAAGGAAAATGGGAAAACATCTCCATGGATTTCATTTTAGGATTACCCTGGACTCACAAAAGCAATGTTTTAGTTTGGGTGGTAGTGAATACGTTGACTAGGTTAGCTAAGTTTATACCTTTCAAGACTAATTATAAGACTCTTGAATTGGGAAAAGTATTTGTAAATAAGCTTAAGAGACTCTATGTTCTTCCTGTAAACATAGTCTTTAGTAGAGATTCCAGATTTAAAACTCATTTTTGGTGAGTATTATTTAGTAGAATTGAAATAAACTAATCTTGAGTACCGCTGAACATCCCCAAATGGATTGAAAAACTAAAAAATTCAATCAAATTTTGGATGACATGTTAAGATCTTATGTTACTTCCAAACAAATTGATTGGGAAGATTATTTTCCTTTAGCGAATTTTTCCTATAGTAGTATCAAGAATTCATCAATTGAATTTAGTCCATTCATGTTTATGTATGGATACCAGTCTAGGTCTCCATATGCAGTAGGACTTCAAAATGAAAGAGTTCAAGCAACTCAAGAATTCCTTCAAGAAATTAAGTTTAAGCTCAAGTTACCTGAGGAAAACTTGAAAAGAGCTCAAGATCAAGTAGAAGCTATGAAGATTCAAAAAGGCATGAAATTTCTTTTCAAGTTGGTGATTAAGTTTATCTTTGACTTTTAGATAGTTCAAAAACATTAAAGACCGAAAAATGTGCCAAGTTGTCACCTCGATATTGTGATGCTTTCTATTACCACTAGAATGTACAAAGATAAGTAACCCGTTAGGGCAATAGGCATATATACACACCGGGAAATAGCCTTTCTTTGAGAAGGGTAACCTTTGAGATTTTCCAAACTGACATGCACCACATTTATAGATCATGTGTTGCTTGGATACATTAGGTATCCCGCACACATTGGTATCTAGATATTGGCTTTAACGGATTCTCACCAATATGCCCTAATCTTTCATGCCAAATCTCAAGCTCTGACAATGTTTGATCTTTGTAATTTTAAAGTGCAATATTCCTTCTATCTTCAAGTTCAAATGTAAATTATCTACCTGTCATTTCTCCTTTGGCAATTCTTTTGAATCCATGTTGGAGGTCCTCGAAAAATGCTCCATATTAGTTGAACCTAACCTAAAAACCCTTTTCCACAATCTATCCCACACTCATTAAGTTCTTGGTAGTTGTAGGTACATATAGAACTCTACTCAACAGATTTCTATTCCCGAGGTTTTAACATTTCCTACCTTAACCACTAAATGCTTGGTGTCATCACTTGTTTGCACTTGGTGTTTTCCCTTGGGTTCCTCTACATGAGACAGAAGAGCTACATTGCCTACCACATGGTTTGAACATCGTGAGTCAATGTAAAAGAGATGGTCATCATTTATACCTTGCTCTGAAGTCATGTTCATAATCAGAAGGGAATCATCTTGATCCTCTATGTAGTTGTTGTAGTCTTTCCTTGATTTGTAGCCTCCTTGGTAGTTTTTATTGTAATTGTTGTTGTAACCTTGATGATGGTTGAACCTTCCTCTTGATTGTGTGAAGCCACCTCTTTGGAAACCTCTACCTCTCTGATTCTTGAAGTTCCTGTAACACTCATCCGTGGTGTGATTTGATAAACCACAAATATTACATGGGGAAGAGTTGAATTGTCTCCCTCTGCCTTGTTTACCTCCTTTGCCCCTACCTCTTGAGTTCCTACCTCTTCCTCCATAGTTAGCTTGAGAAGTAGTACATTCATCTTCACTCTTTTTGCTTTTCCCTTTCTCTTTAGACTTGCCTTTATCTATGTATAGGGCAAAAGAATTCTTACCTCTTGATGAATATCCATTTTCGTTGAGCTTAGCTTCATGGGTAAAGAGTTGCCCCATGAGTGTGGTAAGATCTGCAATCCGCATGTCCATGTACAAGTCCATAGCAGTTGTGAAGCTTTCCCACTTGTCTCACAATTTGCTCCTCTTGAATCTCCTCTCCTATGCTTGTCAATTGGTTAGCCACATCCTTGAATTTGGTCAAAGATGCACATCAACAAGTTCCCAAGTACTTATCAATACAACTCCTTTCTGGTTGGAGATGAAAAGAACATTCCGTGTGTCAAAAGCCACCACCACAAAGGTAGCCCCGAAGGTAAAGAATAGTATCCAAATTAGTACCAAAGTCCCAAGCGTTGAAAATTCACCTAGATAATTGCCCCTTTAAGATAGGCATGCATATATGTATATTTGTATGTATGTATGACTCTATCCGGATTTGTGATGGATTGTGTCTCCGAACTATGGACTCGCTAGGCCTCTATGTATGTAAGTATATATGCAACCATTTGCAATGTTTTATGATTAATATACATGAGTATGCTTTACATATTGGCAAACAATTAAGGTAAATCCCTTGGTAAAGGGGGTGCAATCTTCAATATGGTAAAATGTCTGGCAGGGGTTACAATATGTGGACCATTAGAGAGGAACTATTCTACCTATAAGCAAGAAAGATTTCCTATATTTAATGCTCTTAAGAAGTGGTTCAATTACTTGTATGAATCAAAGGTAACGATTGTCTTTGATCAAGACAACATCAAGTGGTTTGCAAACCAACCAAATTTAAGAGGTAGAAAAGCTAGATGGGTTGAACAACTTTAAGTTTTGATTACAAACTCATGTATAGAAAAGAAATGTTCAATGCAGTGGGAGACATCTAAGCCGGATGCATATGTTGAACACTCTAATTTTTGTACAATTTCAATGTAAGTCTATTTCTACTTTCAAAGGAAGTTGCAAAGAAGATCCAAGATGTAGTCAAGCATGGAAAAGCTTGAGGAAGTATAGGGAAATGAAACAAGTACTTTTGAAGAAAATTTTAAACACTATTCCCTCAAAGATGAATATTTGCTTTATAAAGTTAAGCTTTGTGTCCCAAGTAACTTGAACAAATGAAATCTAGTACTTTTCAAAGGCGATGATGCACCAAATCCCAGACATCCAAGTGTTCATCGAACCTATGAACTAGTAAAATCACAACAAATACACACACATAGACACATACACATACACATACACACATGTATATACACACACATAGACACATACATATACACATACATATACGTGTACATACATATACACATAGACACACACACATACACATGCACACACATATACACATGCACATACATGAACATAAACACACATAGACACACACATAAATATAGTCATATGCACACATACACACACATGCATACACAAGTATATGTGTACATACATCTGCACATGCATACACACATATACACACACATGCACATACATACACACACTTACATACATACACATGCATACACATACATACACACATAGACACACAAACACACATAAAGTAACATACACACGTATATATACACAAGCATACACACACATACACATATGCACACATATACATATACACACATCCACATACACACATACAGATACATGCACATATACATACACATATACATACACACACAGACATACACTCACATGCATACATACATACACATGCATACATGCACACACATGCATATGCATACATACACACATGCACATACACACACATATGCATACACACATGCACATATGCACATACACATCCACACATACATATGCATACATATATACATACACATACATACACATATACATACACACACATACACTCACATGCATAGACATACATATGCATACATACATACACACATGCCTACACACACATATGTATACACATACATACATACACACACACTTTACATACACATTCATACACATATACACACATCTATATGTACACATGCACATATACATACACACACATATACACACATAAATTCACATACACACATATGTATACACACACATACACACATATATACATACCCACACATACACATACACACATAAACATACATACACACACATCAACACACACATACACTCACATGCATACATACACACACATGCATACATACATACATACACACGTGCATACACACACATGCACATGCACACACAGATATACACACACACCTGCACATACACACACATACACATATACACACACATAGACACCCATGTGTACACTCACATGCATACATATACATACATGCATACATACACACACATGCATACATACACACACATGCATACATACATACACATGCATATACATACATACATACACATACATACACACACATATGCATACACACACATATACACACATACACTACTCATACACATCCATACACACACATATACATCCACACACACATAAACACACATAAATTCACATACACACATATACTTATGTACACACACACATACACATACACATAGATATACATACACACACATACACTCACATGCATACATACACACACATGCATACACATTCATATGCATACATACATACACATATGCATACACACACATGCACATACACACACATACACATATACACATGCATACACAAATACACATACATACATATATACATACACACCAATACACTCACATGCATACATACACACACATGCATGCACATATACATGCATGCAAATATACGTACACACATAGAGACACACACATACACATACACATACACATACACACACATGCATACACATGCATATGCATACATACATACACACATGCATACACACACATATACACCTACATGGACATATATACACACACACATACACATATACATACACATGAAAAAACACATATACACACATACACATACATACACATACATATACATACATACACATACATACACATATACATACAAATGCATACACACACATACATATACATATAGAAATGTACATACAAACACATACACAAACAAACACATACACACACATTTACTTACACACATATACATACACACATATACCTACACACGCATATACCCAGACACACACACACATACATATACATGCATATACACACACATACACACATAGATACACACATGCATACATACACACATACATACACATAGATACACACACATACATCCATACAAACACACATACATATACGCACATACATGCATATACACATGCATACACATACACACATATATAGAAACACACACACAAACACATCTATACACACATACAAATGCATACACATGTACACATGCAGACACACATACACATACACATACATACACACACACACACACACATACACACACACACACACACACATATATATATATATATATATATATATATATATATATATATATATATATATATATATATATATATATATATATATATATATATATATATATATATATATATATATATATATATATATATATATATATATATATATATATATATATATATATATATATATATATATATATATATATATATATATATATATAATCCATTTTGTTTTATATGTACAAATATTATGGATTGTAGTAGAGAGTAAAAGACAAAGCCCACTTTTATAAAGAGTCTTATGAGAGGAAAAGTTCTATCTGATTCCTTAGGGGATGTCATGGATGAGTATAATGAAGACATGTCCACTGAGGAAGGAGACTATACAATCGAGATGCTTACCCTACTGCAAGAGGAAGGCTCCTCTATCGCTCCATTTGCAGGAAGAGAGATCTCTACCCATAGGTATGTCTTCTTTTTATAATTTTAATATGCTTAATGATATTATAGCACATGTTTTTATTCATTTTTGCTTGTTTATTTCAAGGACATCTATACCAACTCCAACTCATGATAGCACAACAAAGGTACCTATGACAACAAGCATAGGTAGCCTAGGGATGGAGTCTATCTGACATAGGACTTGAAGGTAATATAATTACATTAAACATGGTTTGGGGTTAAAAAAAGGAATGAGATCTTTATGTGATTCCTACCTATGTTTTCTTTAGTTAAAATGGGTGTAAGTATAAATTTTACATATCAATTGAAATATATACTTTATGTTTTACTTATATGATCTTTTCTCAATGTGAGATACAAAAAGTATGTAGTTAGTTCACTAGAGATAGAACTCAGCACTGGATGATCTCACAAGTGGTGTATGAAAGAGATGTAGATACTTATGTCACATTTTCATGACAATGCATAGTATGCATTGCTTTTATTTGTTATATTTATACCCCTCTCTCTCTCTACACACACACACACACACACACACACACACACACATATATATATATATATATATATATATATATATATATATATATATATATATATATATGTATGTATGTATGTGTGTGTACACATATATACATGGATATATATAATCATATATGTATAAACACAATTAGGCGATTGCGAGTGTGGATATTTTGTAAGTTCCCAATATTCTCAATTTTATACATTTGTAAATACATCGATTAAAATTCTAGTGAATTCAAGAGACATACCATGTAACGGGAACATCTCATTCATGTGATTACTAGAATTTTGAAGAGAGATAGAGCGAACCACAGAAAGAGAGAAGACATCAGAATTGTGTATACAGAGTATTGTATTATGAGCCATAATACAAAGACTACTTTTGATACCATATATGTACATGGTTGTTAAGTGTGTATCTATTTGTTTAGTGTATTAGGTTGTAGTGATTGTTAAGATTGTATGATGTATGGGAATCTATTATTGTCTGGTAATCCCCATTCCCCGAACCTATTATTATCTGCAGAAGTATCTTACAGATTCTAAGGCAGCCAAACATTTGGCAACGACAATGGTATGGGGTGCAGAGTAATGGTGTACGATTGGAAGTAGCCAAATTTTTAAAGACGAAGCAATGGTACTGCTAACAACACTGATTTAGATGGAGAGGGAGTATGCAAACATGATCAGTTAAGCACTTTTCAAAATATTGAGATACACAGGCGATTGATAATATGAAAATGTCATGGACGATGGAACATGGAGGTGAGAGTTCAACTAGTGATTGTATAACAGTGCAATTAAGATATTGTTGGAGTAAGATGTTTGGGAAAGCATGCGAACAGCACAAGGAAGAAGAAGAAGCTTGGAGCACAACACACAATGCTAAATATATTACTACTAGAATGTACAAAGATAAGTAGCCCTTTAGGGTAATAAACATATATACAAGCCGAGGGAAACACACCTCCTAAAGATGGAAAAAAGTGCCCCGGCAATCCTAGAGTGTTCACACACATCACTACCTGAATATATCAAGAAATACCCTCTAGGAGTGATGCAGTGAACAAGGAGTTGGCACTCATCTATAAGGAAGTGTCAAGCTATGTGGAATCAATCCACAAAAGCATTTAAGCCCAAAGCTTTGCGAAAAGCTTCAAAATTCTCCCTAGGCAGAGCCTTCGTAAAAATTTCTGCCATGTTCTCCTACGTGGGCACATATGCCAAGCTGATCTTCCTAGGTAGAGCCTTCATAAAACTGTCTACAATGTTCTCCTGTGTGGGCACATATGCCAAGCTGATCTCCTTAGGCACAGACTTGGTGAAAATGTCTACAATGTTCTCCTACGTAGGCACATATGCGAAGTTGTTCTCTTGTGTGGGCACATATGCCAAGCTAATGTCCTCAGTAGTGAACCTCTCCCTGACATAATGATAATGCACCTCAATGTGCTTAGTACAAGCATGGAACATAGGGTTCCTCACAATTGCCAATGCACTCTGACTATCAGTGAAGATGGTGGTGGCAGAACACTAACCAACACCCAAAACAGCCATGAGGCATATGAGCCACACACACACACTCAACAATTGCTATAAAAGATTTCCTATACTCAGCCTCACAACTCGAAGTGGACATAGTAGGGTCCTTCTTGCTCAACCAAGATATGCATGAGCTACCAAGCATGAAGCAAAATCCACTAGTGGACACACGAGTGTCATAGCAACCAGCCCAATCTATTAGAAAAAGCATGCAAATTTTGCAGTAGTGGTCCCCCCTTGGGATAAAACAATCCAAGTTGTGGAGTACCACTCAAGTAGCAAAAGATGCGCTTAACCGCCTGCCAATGCTTTACACCTAGGCAATGCATAAACCTGGTCATTAGTGAGACGGCAAACTAAATATATGGTCGAGTAATGCATAAGTAAATCAAGCATCCAATAGCTTGCTGATAGAGAACAACATCAAATGCATCTCCAACATCATGAAGACCGAATGGTAAACATGTCTCCATAGGAATGGCAATAGGCTTACAGTCTTCAAGGCCACAACACTACAATAATGTGTCAATATATTTCATTTGACACAAATGATGGAGAGTGTTAATCTCCAAAAGAACAAGTTATTCTTGAAGTTAGAGAGCCTCTATATCAAGAATAACGTAAAACCTTCACCAATTTGGAGGATCAATACTCAACTATCAAAATCTTGAACAAACTGTGAAGAAGATGACTACACAGAAACTCTGCTGCACATAACTCAATAATTGACTTATCGAATGTGTAAAGTTTTTTATAAGCTTTGCACAAGGTGTCGCCTATAGTTTTCCCACCTCCTCCAAGTTAAATTATTTAAAAAGACTCAGCAGATCTTGAGAAATGATCTTAATAAGTCACCTATGTCTAAAATTGTAGTTATTTACAATCGACTTTGACTCCTGCAACTTCTAAAGCTTGCTTCTCCCAAACTAGAAGCTCTTTAATCAAATGCTTTTAGACATAGGTAGCTTGCGTTCCAACTTAAAGAATAACTACTTGCTTGCTCAAAACTTTAGACTGTGGAAGGAGAACTGACCAAAACATTAGTATCGAATTTTGTGCCTCCTACAACTTCACTTCTTTACATTTACACATCTAAATGTTCCTACACTCAAATCTATCAGATTGATCTCAATCAAACGCTGAAAACTTGTATAGAGGTCAAAACCCTATAGACTTAGACTTGTACAAAAGCATTTCACAAAAGATACAACAGAGAAGGAGAACTCTCAGAAATATCGGGTGCAACTTTTCTTCATTTCTTGAAAACTTTACATCTAAGTGATGAGAGAGATCTTACTCACTTCTAAAGTGTCTAATGACTAATACAACATCTAATTTCTCTATTCACATGCTCTCTCATATTTTTATTGACATTTTTCCTTGTATATATAGGCAAATATGTACAAGCTCATCACCATACAAAAGTATAGGTGAGCTAACTGTAAATTAATGTACATATGTATACACATCTTCATTCTTTGAACATGTACTTTCTTCATGCTTCATATCTTGATCTTTTCTTCAATCGTTGACTTCAAAGCTTCATCAAAACTTCAATTGTTGATTGCCTTGCACCAACAGTTCCCCATCAATCATCAATTGAGGTTTTCTCTATCTTCTTTATACCTGCCATGTCTTTGAATCTTTGTAGCTTTGGTCCATCCAAGCTTTTGGTTAGCATATCAATTATTTGATCTTTTGTTGAAGTATGTATGACTTCAATCTCCTTGTCCATCACCTTCTCTCTTAGAAAATGATACTGAATCTCAATGTGTTTAGTCTTGGCATGAAAAATAGGATTAGCAGCTAAATACAATGAACTCATGTTATCTCCATGAATAGTGGGTATACTCTAAATGATGTCAAAACTCTTCATAAGAGTCTTAAGCCATATCACTTCCTTTACAGCTTCAACCATACATTTGTACTCAGCCTCTATGGATGATAAAGCAAATGTATGCTGCTTCTTTGAACACCATGAAATTAACTTATCTCCCACATAACACAAGTATCCATAAGTTGATCTCCTATCATCAGGATTACCTGCCCAATCTGTATCACTATATATCATGATGTTTGTATCTGATGTAAAACCATAATACAAACCTTCTTTGAGTGTACCCTTAATGTACCTCAACACTCTTTGTCCTGCAACCCAATGTTCTTTCCTAGGACAATGCATGAATTGAGATAATACTCCAACTGCATATCACAAGTCAGGCCTAGTTAATGAGCATGTATCAGACTACCAACTAAACTTTGATATAGCTTCATGTCTTTGAATTCTTCTCCTCCATATCTACTTAATTTGTGATTCACCTTCATTGGAGTAGGTGCTACCGTGCAATCATCCATTTTAAACTTGATTAACAAGTTTTCCAAATACCTTTCTTGAGTTACATACACTCCATGATGAGTGTATGAGATCTCCATGCCCACGAAATATGACAAATCTCCCAAGTCACTAATCTTGAACTCTTTCTCCATTTGCTTCTTTAGGCTTTGAATTCCTTTCTCATCTGTACCTGTAAGAATTATATCATCAACATATATGCACATGCAAATGAACCCATCATCACTTGCTTTGAGAAGCAAGCTACTATGAGCTTTAGATACTTGAAAACCAAGTTCCTTCAAGAACTTCACATGTCTATAATTCCATGCCCTTGGGGCCTGCTTCAAACCATACAAAGCTCTCTTGAGGTTACATACATGATCTGGATACCTTTGTATCTGAATCCTTGTTGTTGCTCCATGAAAACATCATCTCAAATATAACCATTTAGAAAAGCATTCTTCACATCTAATTGACATAATTTCCAACCTTTACATGCACCAATAGCTATGAGTGTCCTGATGGTTGTCATCTTTGCCACAGGACTATAAGTCTCATCATAATCTATACCATATGTCTGAGCAAACCCTTTCACAACAAGTCTAGCTTTATACCTAGACACACTTCCATCTGCAAACCTTTTTGTCTTGTAGACCCATTTGCATCTAATGATCTTCTGACTATTTGGTTTAGGAACCGAATCCCATGTCTCATTCTCCATCAATGCATCATACTCTTCCTACATAGCTTTCTCCCAATTTTCCTTACCTTTTGCATCTTCATATGTAGAAGGATCTTCATCTGCCTTTATCATATAAAGCATAATCTTTGGTAGTCAAAAAAGAAGTGTCATAGCTATACCTCGTAGGTTGCCATTTGTGTCTTGATGACCTTCTGAGTTCTCCACTTCTTGAGGTTTCTCGTTCATCACATTCTGGATCAAACCTTGGCACTTTTTCAACTTCAACCTATACTTCATTATTCTCTTCTTCATCAAATATTTGAACCTTTGATTTACCTTTCTTTTGAGTCGCAACTTCTTCATCTCCTAAATGAATATTGAATGTACCTGCATATCAAGTACCTTGCTCATCAAATGTAACATCCATTGACATGAGGAATTGTTTTGTGGATGGACTCCACAACCTATATCCCATCTGCTTATCATCATATCCAATGAACACATATTTTTCAGCTTTAGGTTCCAATTTGTGCCTTAATTGAGAGGGTACATATGCATATGCCAAACATCCAAATACTTTGCAATGATCTAGAGTAGGTCCCTTACCCCACCATGCCTCATATGGTGTCATATCCTGCAAAGCTTTACCTAGTAATCTATTGACCAAATATGTAGCTGTATTTACAGCCTCAACCCACAAATAATTGGGACAATTTTTCTCCTTCATCATGGATGTTGCAAACTCAACAAGAGTTCTATTCCTCCTTTCTGCTACACCATTTTGTTGAGGAGAGTACCTGCAAGTAATTTCCCTTTTTATACTTGCATTCCACAAGTAATCACTGAAATTATTAAATACCTCTGATTTATCTTTGATCACATAGATAGTGATCCATATGGTAGCATCATCAACATAAATCACATAATACATTGAACCATTGATACTGAAATCCTTTGATGGTCCCCACACATCTATGTGTACCAACTCAAGCTTCTCTGAATACATAAAGCCATGCTTGGAATAAGATTGCTTATGAGCCTTACCTAGTTGACATGCCTCACATTTGTATGTCATATGTTGACCTGCAACATTAGGCAACCCAAGCACTGAACCATTGTTAACCATATCTTAAATACCTCTTTCATTGAAATCTCCAAGCCTTTTGTGCCAAAGATCTAACTTAGAGATCTTATGTCCTCCATAGGTAAACAAGGCATGACCAATGTTACCTTGAATCTTCAATGTGAACAATCTTCCTTCTTTCTTCCGTGAAACAATTTGTTTATACCCATTGCTAGGGTCTTCCACAAAAACTCGTTCATTAGTGAACCTTACTTCCTAACCTTTTTCAACAATTTGTCCTACACTTATCAGATTCTTTGGAATTCTAGGAACATGTAAAACCTTACTCAAGAGAGTACTTCCATCCTTGGCCTTCACTGATCCAATTGGCTTCACATTGTGCTTTGTATTGTTACTTGTTTGAACTACATGATTAATTACCTTATTTTCCAAGTCAGTCATCAATGCTATGTTGCCACTCAGGTGATTGCTACACTCGGGGTCAATGTAGAAAACGCTTCGGCCTTCAATTTTCCTTTCACAAGTTGCATTCATTATCAATGTTGAATCCTCCTTCTGATCTGAAACATAATTGTAGTAGGTATTGTTGTATTGTTGGCTTTGGAATCCTCTACTTTCATTTCTTCCAAAATGACCTCTGAAATTACCTCTTTGATTTCTACCACCTCTTTCTCTTGAATTAAAGTTCTGATTATATCCACCATTATTCTGAGTATTATGCCAAAAATCATGAGTTAAGTGATTTGCCTTACCACAAATCCAGCAAGCTTTGACTCCATCTTTATTACTTCTACCTCTTCCTCTACCTTTTCCACCTTCTCTTCCTCTTAGGAAGTTAGCTTGGCTAGTTGTACCTTCATCTTCATTTGCTAGTTGCTTCCCTTTGTTATTGTTCTTTTTCTCCTTTGAATACATTGCTTGACCTGCACTCTTATCATTTTCACCTTTGACATCCTGCTCAAAGGTTAGCATGTGTCCTAACAACTGATTCAAATCAGGAGTAAAATGAACTAGTGATAATTCAGTAGACAAAATGAATGGCTTTCATTTGTCATCACCTCTCAAACCTGTGAGGATTTGCCTTACCAATTTATCCTCCTCAATATCTTCATCAACTGCTCCTGATGCATCTGCAATGTCTTTCATCCTTGTTACATAATCTGAGATGGATTGAGAGGCCTTCTTCTTGAATGTGGTAAGTTGTGCCCACAAGGATGCCTTCCTTGACTTTGTGGTGTTTTGGAAATGCTCCTCCAAAGCATTCCATATATCACTTGCACTTTCAAGACATCTAATGTGAGGTAGCAAGTAGTCATTTACTCCCATATATATAATGCTCCTAGCTTGACCATCTCTCTTCATCCAAGTCTTCAAATCTAACAATTCATCCCTAGTTGGAACACTAGGATCTCTGAACTGAGCCTTTTCCTCTTCACCTGTGATATAACCTATCAAGTCTTTGCTCATAAGATGAGCTTCCATCCTCATTGACCATGCTGGATAGTTCTCTCTATCTAGTTTCTCTATCTGAAGAGAATCTCCCATCCTTTCTTCATTTGTGTATTAAATCCTTCAAGCTTTACGAGGAATAAGGTTAACTTTGCTTCAAATAAAGTTCCTTTTGCCTTCCTTGATATCTTTTGACCTCCTTCTCAAGATTTTCTTTCAAGCTTTCACCTTTTGTATCTTCAAATGTTGAATTCTTTATTTTTGCAGCACTCAGGGTCCTCCTTTCTTCAATTTTGATGCTTCCTGCTCTGATACCACTGATGAAGAGTGTTAATCTCCAAAAGAACAATTTATTCTTGAAGTTAGAGCACCTCTATATCAAGAGTAACTTAAAACCTTCACCAATTTGGAGGATCAATACTCAACTATCAAAATCTTGAACAAACTTTGAAGAAGATGACTACACAGAAAGTCTGCTGCACATAACTCACTCATTGACTTATCAAATATGTAGCTTTCTTTATAAAAATTTGCACAAGGTGTTGCCTATAGTTTTGTGCAGCCCTTCCAAGTTAGATTATTTCAAAAGACTCAATAGATCTTGAGAAATGATCTTAATAAGTCACCTATGTTTAAACCTGTAGTTATTTACAGTCAACTTTGACACGTGCAACTTCTAAAGCTTGGTTCTCCCAAAGTAGAACCCGTTTAATCAAATGCTTTTAGCCATATGTATCTTACCTTCCAACTTAAAGAATGAGTGCTTGCTTGCTCAAAACTTTACAAGGAGAACTAAGAAAAACATTACTATCAAATTTTGCACCTCTTGCAACTTCACTTCTTTACATTTGCACATGTAAATGTCCCTACACTCAATTCTCTCAGCCTGATCTCAATTAAAAGCTCAAAACTTGTACAGAGATCAATCACCTATAGACTTAGACTTGTACACAAACATTTCACAAAAGATACAACACAGAAGGAGAACTCTCAGAATATCGGGAGCAAATTTCCTTCATTTCTGGAAAACTTTACATCTAAGTGATGAGAGGGAACTTACTCACTTCTAAAATGTCTAATGACTCATACAACTTCTAATTTCTCTATTCACATGCTCTCTCATATTTGCCCCAACATTTTTCCTTGTATATAATAGGCAAATATGTACAAGCTCATCACCATACAAAAGTATAAGTGAGCTAACTCTAAAATAATGTACATATGTATACACATCTTCATTCTTTGAACATGTACTTTCTTCATGCTTCATATCTTGATCTTTTCTTGATTCCTTGACTTCAAAACTTCAATTGTTGATTGCGTTGCACCAACAATAAAGCCATCCACCATCAACTTGCATAAATTGAATGCCCAAATAATGAAGCATGTCATCAACATACACCACAATGATCAAAAGCACGTCATTAGCACGTTTAACATATAAGGTGCTTTTAGTTGGAATCTTCTCAGAACCATGTGCAATGAGATAGGCATGTATCTTTTCATACCAAGCACGTGGTGCTTGCTTGAAACCATGTAATGCGTTCTTTAACATGCAAACCCGGTTTTCATGCCCTTTCTGCACAAAGACATGGGGTTGAAAAACATACAATTCTTCATGCAAGTCACCATTCAGAAATGTTTTTTTAATATCCAAATGATGTACATTCCAACCATGATGAGCTCCAAGTTCACACATGCTACGAACAGTAGTCATTTGGCAAGTAGGAGCAAAGGTTTCATCAAAATCAATGCCTCTTTCCTACGCATAACCCTTTGCAAGAATACTAGCTTTATACATGTCAACTATTCCATCAGGTTTATGCTTCAGCTTGTATACCCACTTAGTGCCAATGGCCTTCTTGCGAGGAGGCAAGTCATATAAAGGACAAGTACCATTTTTCACGATAGCATCATATTTAGATAAAAGAGTCTAAACAATTGTTAACTAATTCAGATCATCATCCCATTTAAGTCGCACCTTCAACACTTGATATGCTTTTGATTTTGTTGGAATGTACAAAGTTTATCGAAACCAACCATTTTCTTCTTATTATTATTATATTATTATGATGAGGATTTTTTGGAAAACTTAGAGAATCAATCGGGTTTTGCAAAGGGAAATCATATCCTATTCACTAATCAAGATTTTGTGTTGTTATTACGGATAATCAAAAGGCTAAATACTGAATGTATTTGCACTCTTACGCATAAAACATGACAGATTATGACATCGAAGCTTGCATACTTAATGCCTTAATCTTCAAAACTAGCAATAACAACAGCAAATGGATTAACATGTATGAACACACCACAATTATCGTCCGATCAAATAAGAAAACATGTATAATAATTTGTCATAAAGTGAGATCGATCAATGCACGTGGTCAGCACTTTATTGAAAAAAATGAAATTCTCATAAATGTTCAATTCCCCTAAAGAGATTTTGATTAAAGTGGCATTGATCCATAAAGATAGTTATGAAAGATTAAACTTTCCAGATGCACGTTGACATCATCTTTTTCATTTAAGAACGGTCCAAAATATACGGACCAATGCGTCAGAATAGTAGAAACTCTTTTCATGAAAAATGAGAGTACATGGGATCTGGCTTAGGTAATTCAAAGACCAACTTCACACTAAGTGCGTGATGCACAACAACTTCTGGAAAAGCTTTGTGCTTATGCAATTCGTAGCACAAAGACTTTTAGATAGTACATCACAAGCTTCCTTGAACAATGAACTAGCGAGTTCCCTATCCTCGAGCATTCAATCATATAACATAGCAATCGCTTGCTATAATCCATGCCAAGACAATGGAAAATAGTCAAAGATCCACATCAACAAGTGCCCAATACTTATCAATACAACTCCTTTCTGGTTGGAGATGAAAAGAACATTCCGTGTCTCAAAAGCCACCACCACAAAGATAGGCCCGAAGGTAAAGAATAGTATCCAGATTATTACCAAAGTCCCAAGCGGTGAAAATTCACCTAGATAATTGCCCCTTTAAGATAGGCATGCATATATGTAGTCTTGTATGTATGTACGACTCTATCGGGATTTGTGATGGATTGTGTCTCGGAACTATGGACCGGCTAGGCCTCTATGTATGTAAGTATATATGCACCGATTTGCAATGTTTTATGATTAATATACACGAGTATGTTTTAAATATGGGAAAAAATTAAGGCAAATCCCTTGATAAAGGGGGTGCAATCTTCAATATGGTAAAATGTCCGGCAGGGGTTACAATATGTGGACCATCAGAGGGGAACTATTCTACCTATGAGGAAGAAAAATTTCCTATAATTAATGTTCTTAAGAAGTGGTGCCATTACTTGTATGGATGAAAGGTGATGATTGTCTTTGATCACGAGAGCATCAAGTGGTTTGCAAATTAGTCAAATTTAAGAAGTAGAAAAGCTAGATGGGTTGAACAACTTTAAGTTTTGATTACAAACTTAGGGGGAAGGAAATTTTAAACACTATTCCCTCAAAGATGAATATTTGCTTCATAAAGGTAAGTTTTGTTTCCCAAGTAACTTTAACATATGAAATCTAGTACTTTCCAAAGGCCACAATGCACCAAATTCTAGACATCCAAGTGGGCATCGAACCTATGAACTAGTGAAATGATATTTTTATTGGCCTAGTATACATTGAAATGTACAAACATATGTATGAAAATGCCATAAATGTCAAATGATTAAGTTTAAAAGACTAAAATTGGAGGATTGTTGCGTCCTTTGGAGGTCTAAAATCTCATGAATCATATGAAAGTGTATTTCACCACAAGACTTCTAGGGTCTTGTAAAAGCTTCAGTTGGACCCATGGCACACATGCTTTCACTCATTATACAACTAATTGGGACATACTTTGCACATATATCTACTTTCCTAGCTTGAAGGACCTATGGCACTTATGTATGCATTTATCAAAGAAGTATCCCCTAGCCTATTGCTAAATATTGAATGGTTTGGATATTTTACAATAGATAATACGTGCTCTTTGTAGTATGCAAACATGGGGTAAAGGGATCCAACCTTCTTACATTTTTGAATTCGTATGGAAAAAGTCTGACAAAAAGAACATCATATCCCATGTCATGAAGTTGAAGAATTGAGATCAAAGTTCATAAAACATTATACATTATGAACTCTGAGCTATTTGCAAACTGAACTGTGAGATTCTAAATCCAAATCAAATCACACTAATATGAGTTTCCAATTTTGATTGTGATATGCTCAAGCACATGCATTGATAGCTTTGTTTGTCAAACAAGCCATTATTCCTCACATTCACTCTTGCAGAACAGCTAAAGATGCTTGAGATACACCTTCCACATTGTACCAGGCTAGGAATGAGGCTTGTGTTGCTTACCTCCAAAAACAATTGGAGAGTGAGCACATGAATGAAGGTGATTCTATGGACAATTTTCTCACAAAGATCAAGGATTTGAAAGAACAATTGATTTCTGTTGATGATGTTATACTAGATAGCTCACTTGTGCAGACTGTTCTGAATAGTCTTCCTAACTCATATCGAAGTTTTGCTTCTACTCTCGATTTGATGATGAAAGGAAATCCAAATGCCTTGTAATTGAGAAGTTAGTCTTTGTTCTCTTGTAGGAAGATCAATCTAGGCAGAACAAATCCATCATGGGTGTTGCAGATCAAGCTTTCTTGATAAGGGCAAAGGTAAATGGAGCTCTTCTACTAGTAAGCAAAAATCTGCAAATGCTACACATTCGAAGAAGGAAGACAAAGATATAGGCCTCTACACTAAAAACAGAGTCTTCTAATCTTGTGCAAGAAGAAGAATGGGCGTTTACTACTATTTGTAGTTTTGACCCATCTTCTCATGAGTAGTGCATGTTGATAGTAGACTCACATGTTTGGTACTTTGATAGTGGGGCAACCAAACATATTACCTCACAGCGCACTTTCTTTTCTTCACTCGAGCCTTCCCCTATAGGGAATACTATTACATGTGCCAACAACTCCTCCTATCTTCTTATTATGGGAGTTGGTAAGATCATTTTGGCTACTACTGATGGTAGTTCTTTCACTTTTTCAGATGATTTGTTTGTGCTAGGGATAAAGAAAAATCTATTACTAGTTTCTGCATTACCCAAGATTGACTTGGCTGTGAAATTTATTGATGACAGATGTATAGTTCATGATCTGTCAAATGGCGATGTCATTATTGCTTTTGGCATTTTATGTTGTGGGAAGTATAAGATCATAGACTATGAAAGATTTGTAAATGATTTGGCATATGTAGTACATGATTCTCAGGCTATGTCAGATGCAAAGCTTTGGCATGCAGGCTTTGGTCATCTCAATTTTGCTAGTTTGTTATGCCTGTAGAAATCTGAAATGGTGTCCTCTTTGCCCAAATTTGAGGCACCCAAAGAACATGTTTGTGAAGGCTATATTTTGGGCAAAATGGAGTGTTCCTCCTTTCCAAAAGATTGTTCAGTTTAGGCTACTTAGAAATTGTAGCTTGTACATAGTGATGTCTATGGTCCTATGCAGACACCTTCTTTTGGGAACTATCTTTACTTTGTGACTTTCATCGACGATTTTTCTAGGCATGCATGGATATATACATTGAAGGCAAAGTTTGAAGTATTTATGTGCTTCAAATAGTTTCTGGTTTTGGCTCAAAATCTGTCAACATGTAAAATCCGCACCCTCCATTCTGATGAGGGGGAAATATATGTCTTTTGACTTTAATGCATTTCTAGCTGAATGTGGGATAAAACATCAGTCTACACTACCATATACACCTCAACAGAATGGGGTTGTTGAATGGAAGAACAAGTCACTTATGGAAATGGCGAGGTGTATGGTCACGACTCACGCTTTACCACATAGTTTTTGGCTTTAGGTTGTCATGTGTGCAGCATATGTACTTAACAGTTGTACCACTAAAGCATTGCAGTCTATCACTCCATATGAGGCTTGGCATGGTTGCAAGCCATCTGTTGCTCATGTGTGTGTTTTTGGTTGTTTGGCATATGCATTAGTGCGTGAACAACATCATAGAAAATGGGATGATAAAGCAACAATTTTTTTTTTTTTTTACAGTTCTAAAAGCAAAGGCTATCATTTGTATCATCCACATACTAAATGCATTTTGGTTAGCCGTGATGTTGTTTTTGTGGAAGATGCTATTCAGCCTTTACTTTCATGTACTAAGGAGACATTTGTTAGCTCCAAAGACATGTATGATACTTTGCTGCCTCTTTTTATAAGTGGGCAGTCTAATGCTGGTCCTAAAGAGGCAATTTCTCAGCCTTTGTAACTTTCATATGATGATATAGATCATTCCATTTCTGATGCAGATTTACATGATGCACTTATTGATGAGAGAGCTGATATTGAGCATGCAAAAACTATGCCAAAATGGTTGGTGTAGACTTTGTTTGACAACAAATTAGATGCACCTCTATCATATCGTACTCGATCAAGCTCTCATTGTGCCTATTTTGCATCAGATTGCTATGCTATGACTACTTCTAGTCTCTATGATGAGATTGAACCTATTTTGTGTAATGAAGCACAAAATTCTAAACATTGGATGGATGTAATGCAATTTGAATATGATGCTATGATGAAAAATGCTACCTGGTCTTTATGTGACTTGCCTCGTAGCAAGAAGGCCATTCGCACTAAGTGGGTATACAATTTGAAGCATAAATCTGATGGAACTATTGACAGGCATAAGTCTAGGCTTGTTGCAAAGGGTTAAGCACAAGAAAGAGGCATTGATTTTGATGAAACCTTTGCTCCTACTTGTCAAATGAATACTGTTCATAGCATTCGTGCACTTACAGCTCATCAGCATTTTTCAATGGTGATTTGCATGAAGAAGTGTATGTTTTTCAACCCCATGGCTGTGTGCAAAAAGTGCATGAAAACCAGGTGTGCACGTTAAAGAATGCATTATATGGTTTAAAGCAAGCACCACGTGCTTGGTATGAAAAGATACATGCCTATTTGATTGCAGATGGTTTTGAGAACAATCCACTTGAAAGCACTTTATATGTTCAGTGTGTGAATGATGTGCTTCTGATCATTGTGGTATATGTTAATGATGTGCTGCTCAGTACTCCTCATGACACACATATTACTGATTTTAAGGCTGATTTGCATGCCTCATTTGAGATGTCTAATTTGGGGCATTTTCATCACTATATGGGCATTCAATTTATGCAAGTGGATGGTGGAATGGCTTTGTGTCAAACAAAATATATTGACACATTATTGCAATGTTTTGGTCTTGAAGACTGTAAGCCTATTGCCACTCCTATGGAGACATGTTTGCAATTGAGTCTTCATGATGTTCGAGATGCATTTGATGTTGTTCTCTGTTATTAGGCTATTGGATGCTTGATTTACGTATGCATTACTTGGCCAGATATTCAATTTGCTGTTTCACAGATGCGTAGGTTTATGCATTGCCTTGGTGTTAAGCATTGGCAAGTGGTCAAGTGCATCTTTCGCTACTTGAGTGGTACCCGACTACTTGGATTGTTTTATCCCAAGGGGGGATCACTACCACCAGATTTGCATGCTTTTTTTGACAATGATTGGGTTGGTTGCTATGACACTCGTGTGTCCACCAGTGGTTTTTCCTCCATGCTTGTAGCTCATGTATATCTTGGTTGAGCAAGAAGCAACCTACTATGGCCACTTCGAGTTCTGAGGCTGAGTAGAGGGCAGCTTTCACAACGAGTGTTGAGTGTGCGTGGCTCAGATGCCTTACGGCTAATTTGGGTGTTGGTCAATCTTCATCCACCACCATCTTCACTGAAAGCTAGAGCACATTGGGAGTTGCAAGGCACCCCGTGTTCCATGCTTGCAATAAGCACATTGAGGTG
>MU260598.1:117500-157500 GCA_020310875.1 Ceratopteris richardii
TGCCAAGGTGATCTCCCCAACAGAGAACCTCTCTCAGAGAGAATGATAATGCACTTGAATGTGCTTAGTGCGAGCATGGAACACAGGGTTCCTTGCAACTACCAATGTGCTATGACTGTCAATGAAGATGATGGTGGCAAAAGACTGACCAACACCCAAATCAGCCATAAGGCATCTAAGCCGCACACACTCAATTGTCGTTGTTAAAGCTTCCCTATACTCAGCCTCACAAGTGGAAGTGGCCACAGTTGGCCACTTCTTACTCAACCATGATATACATGAGCTACCAAGCATGAAGAAAAGGCCACTACTGGACACACGAGTGTCATAGCAACTAGCGGAGTCAGAGTAAAAAAAGCAAGATAAAATGACCCAAGTAGTCGAGTACCACTCAAGTAGTGAAAGATGCGCTTAACCGCCTACCAATGCTTGACACGTGGGCAATGCATAAACCTGCTCATCTATGAGACAAAAAACTAAATATCCCAAGTAGTGCATAAGTAAACTAAGCATCCAACAGCTTGTTGATAAGGAATAGCATCAAATGCTTCTCCAGCATCTTGAAGACTCAATCATAAAACTATCTATGGCAAAGGCTTAGTGTCTTCAAGGCCAAAACACTACAATAATGTGTCAATATATTTTGTTTGACACAAATCCATTCCACCATCAACTTGCATAAGCTAAATGCCCAAATAGGGGTGCAAATGCCCCAAATTAGACATCTCAAATGAGGCATGTAAATCAGCCTTAAAATCAACAATATTCCTCTCATGAGGACCAGTGAGCAGCATGTCATCAACATAAACCACATTGATCAAAAGTACATCACTAGCATGCTTAACATATAAGGTGCTTTCAATTGGACTATTCTCAAAACCATGTGCAATCAGATAGGCATGTATCTTTTCATACCAAGCACGTGGTGCTTGCTTTATGCTATATAATGCCTTCTTTAACTTGCACAACTCGTTCTCATGCCCTTTCTGCACAAAGCCACGAGGCTGAAAAACATACACCTCTTCATCCAAGTCACCATTTAGAAATGTAGTTTTCATATCCAACTGATGTACATTCCAAGCATGATAAGTTGTGTGCACAGATGCTATGAACAATAATCATTCGGCATGTAGGTGCAAAGGTCTCATCAAAATCAATGCCTCTTTCCTGTGCATAATCCTTTGCAACAAGCCTAGCCTTATACTTGTCAACTATACCATCATGCTTATGCTTCAGCTTGTATACCCACTTAGTCCCAATGGCCTTCTTTCCAAGAGGCAAGTCACATATAGACCAAGTACCATTTTTCATTATAACATCATATTCAGATTGCATAGCAGCCATCCAATTTTCTAAATTTTGTGCTTCATCAAATGAAACAAGCTCATTCTCATCACAAAGACTAGATGCAGCCATAACATAGCAATCTGATGGAAAAGAGCCACTATGAGAGCCTAAACGAGTACAATATGACAGAGGTGCATCTAATTTGCTGTCATGCAAAGTCTGCACCAACCATTTTGGCATAATTTTTTCCTACTTAATATCAGCTCTCGCATCAACAAGTGCATCATGTAAATCTGCATAAAAAATGGAATGATCTACATCATCACATGAAACCTGCAAAGGTTAAGAAGTTGCTTCATTAGGACCAGCACTAGACTGTCCACCTGTAAAAAGAGGCAGCAAAGTATTATACATGTCTTTGGAGCTAACAGATGTCTCCTTAATACATGAAAGCAATGGCTGAACAACATCTTCCACAAAAACAACATCATGGCTAACCAAAATGCATTTATTCTATGGATGATAGAGACGATAGCCTTTACTTTTAGAACTGTACCCAACATAAATAAATTTTATTGCTTTATCATCCAATTTTCTGCGAGGTTGTTTAGGCATTATTGCATATGCGAAACAAACAAAAACATGTAGATGAGCGACAGATGGCTTGTGATCATGCCAAGCCTCATATGGAGTGATAGACTACAACGCTTTAGTGGGACACATGTTTAGTACATATGTTGCATGCATGACGGCCTAAAGCCAGAGACTATGTGGTAAAGCCTGACTCTTGACCATACACCTTGCCATCTCCATGAGTGACCTGTTCTTTCCTTCAGCAACTCCATTCTGTGAGGTGTATACGACACTCTACACTGATTTTTTATCCCACGTTCAGTGAGAAATGCATTAAAATTAGAAGATATATATCCCCCCCCCTTCGATCATAATAGAGGGTGCCCAATTTACATATTGATAGATTTTTAGCCAAAATGAAAAGTTGTATGAAGCACATGGACACTTTGGACTTTGCCTTCAATGGATATACCCATGCATGCCTTGAAAAATCATCGATGAAGGTCAGGAAGTAAAGATAATCTCTAAAAGAAGGTGTCTGCATAGGACCACAAAGATCACTATGTACAAGTTGCAATTTTGAGTAGCACGAATTGAATCATCTTTTGGAAATGAGGAACGCTGCATTTTGCCCAAAATACAACCTCCACATACATGTTTACCAGGTGCCTCAAGTTTGGGCAAAGAGGACACCATTTCAGATTTCTGTAAGCGTAGCAAACTAGCGGAATTCAAATGAGCAAAGTGTGCATGCCAAAGCTTTGCATGTGCCATAGTCTGAGAATCATGTACTGCACATGTTGAATCATTCACAGATCTTTCATAGTTTATGAGCTTTAACAACCCACGACATAAAATAGCAGAAGCAATAATCATGTCCCCATTTGATAGATCATGAACTATACACCTGTCATCAACAAATTTCACAACCAAGCTAATCTTGGCTAAAGTTGAAACTGATAACGGATTCTTCTTTACCCCTAGCATCCGTATTTGTTCTACATGAGTGAATGTGAGGAATAATGGCACATTTGACAGACAAAGCTATCAATGCATATGCCTGAGCATCTTTGCCGTCCCAACAAATTTGTTCTATAGTAGGTGCAACAAGCAGCAATATGGAGAATATCATCATCTTTGACACCTTCTGCATCAGCTTCAGTACCTATAGTTGTAACAGTTGCAAGTGTGATAGGACGTTTTTCAACAGCCTGCACAATGTTCCATAGTTCTTATGCAACCAAAAGATGTTGCATCATATAAGCCCATAATGGGTAGTTGGTACCATCCAACTTATCCTCAACAGCCAACATATAGAATACATCATTGCTTTTAGCCATGGTCGGTGACTAAAATACCTTGATGCAAAAAATTGGCCGTATCTCAAAAAGTTGAACAAAACTACCCAGATGAATTCTGCTAGACTTGTAGCAAACTTCAAGAGGCTTATACTGGCGAACCAAAATGGGTATATATCTTTGGCACAAAAAGACAAATAGCCTGCACAAGCACTATGATAATGCGTTCGGAGGGAGATTGCAATTTTGGCACCACATAGAAAAGTTGTTTTGATCTCTGAAACACGTTGAGTATGCTTACCAAAATTTGTGCGATTCTGAGACTGCAATCAGAGAGGTGTGGATGACGCCCTAGATAAAATAGCGACTTGCTCTGATACCAATTGTTGGAGTTAGACATCTACGGAAGCATGGGAACAATAGAAGAAAGAAGAAGAAGCTTGGAGCTCAACACACAATACTGAATGTATTACTACTAGAATGTACAAAGATCAGTAACCCACTAGGGCAATAGGCATATATACAAGCCAGGGGAAAAAACCTCCTGAAAAGGGAAAAAAGTGCCCCAGCAGTCCTAGTGTGTTCACACACACCACTACCTAAAAATATCAACATATTTGTGGGCAGAGAGTGTATCTACTTCCACTTATCTTATTAACAGGTTGCCATCCAAATCACTTGATGGAATGACCCCATATGAAGCATGGCACGATAGAAGGCCATCACTTGATCATTACTAGATCTTTGGATGTGTTGCATATGTGCATATCCCATCTCAAATCATAGGTAAGCTAGACCCTAAGGCAGAGATGTGCATCTTCATAGGGTATGATTAAAATTAGAAAGCATCTAGGTTCTATAATCCATCCAACAAAGGTTTTATGGTCAGTAGAGATGTTGTTTTTGATGAGAATGATTCTTGGTTTGAAAGTGAATGCAAGAAAGTAAAGTTGCCTTATGATTTGGAAGAGGAGTTTCCAAGCCTCACTACATCAAGGAATTGGAATATGTACCAATTGGATGTAAAAAATTCTTTTCTTAATCGTAGGATTTCAGAGGAGGTCTACATGGCTCAACCTCTTGGTTATGAAGACTCAAGCAAGATAAATTGTGCAAACTAGACAAAGCTCCTTATGGATTGAAGTAGGAACCTAGGGCATGGAATCATAGGTTGATTACCTATCTCCAAGATCAAGGATTCAACATGAGCAAAGCATATACTTCTCTGTTTGTCAAGAAAGAAGCAATTCAGAGGTGATATACGTATGTGTGTATGTTGATGATATCATAATTATAGGTAGTAATGCCAATGGCATCAAGCAGATTAAGAATCAAATGATGGAGGAGTTCAAAATCAGTGATCTAGGGTCACTAAAGTATTTTCTTGGACTTGAGTTAGTCTATACTAATTCTGGAATTTATATTAATCAAAGAGAGTATGTATAGGACATGTTGAAGAAGTTTCACTTGGAAGATGCCAAGATAGCTAGCACCCCCATGGAGGTAAACCAAAAATTAAGTGCACATGAAGGTGATGTGCTTGAAAATATTACAGGATACCAAAGCATAGTTGGAAGCCTAAACTATGCTACATTGATAAGCATTGATATTGCTTATGGAGTAAGTGTCTTAAGTCAATTTATGCACAAACCTAGAGCACCTCACTTGGAAGCTGCAAAAAGGATTTTGAAGTATCTCAAGGGGACTCAAAATCAAGGTTTATACTTTTCATATACTTCAAATTTGGACATCAAGATATACTCAGATGCAAATTGGGCAGGTTGTAAGGACGTCAAGAGAAGTACCTCAGGTTATCTTTAATTTGCAAGTGATAAGCCCATTTCATGGTCTTCCAAGGAGTAACCTATTGTTGCTTTATCTTCAAGAGAGGCTGAATATAGAGGATTAGCCAATGTTACTCAAGAAGCCATATGGATCAGATTGCTATATGCAGATTTGGGATTACATTCTAACTCACCAATGCTTTTTGGTGACAATACTATTTCTCTACATTTTGCAACAAATCCTATCTATCATGCTAGGACCAAGCATATAGATTTTCACTATCATTATGTGAGAGAGAATATATTGAGCAAGGAAATTCAATTGGCATATGTATCCACTAATATGCAATGTGCAGATTTATTGACAAAGGCACTTGATGGTACTAAACTTTGGAGGTTTAAAGCTATGATTGGATTACACGACATTCAAGAGCATTGATGAAGAAGACCAAGCCAAGATGTTTGGCTTGAGGGGAGCTCTTGGTGCAAATTCCATGCCTTCACACTTGGCTAGGCATTGGAAGCATTATGTGCATTTGCTTGAAGGTCCATAAGAACCATGGCTTATGGTTTTCACCATTAACTCTTGTAAAAGTCACTTGACTTAGAAGAATCTTGTAAATGCCACTAAAATCTTGGAGTTAGAAGACCTTTATGGTACAATATTGATTGAGGGAATATCTCCTTGTTTAGAGGATTAACTTTTAGGTGGAACTGCATTTGAATTATAAAATTCAAATCTGAAGAGAGTCACTATAAAAGTCACTTGAAATCATGCGGCCATGTGTGCCCCCATTACTAAGCTTATTGTTGATCATTTGATGTAATTGAGAGGTTCGCACTATAGCCTAATAATATCACCATCATTGGTCATCATATTCATGCCAATGATTATGTACAACTTTGTTACATAATACATTACATTTATGATTATATCTACATTCATCTCTATCATTGTCACTCAGAACAGTAAACTTGTATTGCTCATATCTCACTGACCTCTCCACCATTTTCAAAGTTCTATAGCTCATTGGAACAAGCTCAAAATCTATTACAAGCTACCAAAGGTTGAAGAAGTTTCATTCAGCCAATTGGGAGAAAAATGTCTCGAAGTGGTCACTTGTCATTCTGTGTAGAGTTCCTAAAAAGTTGGGGGTAAGCTCCTACTTGCTAAAATGATTTCTCATAGTATAGTCTATCATTTTAAGTGATTCCACTTGGAATCATTAGCTCTCTAAGCAGATTAGATGTCCTAAGAAGGATTTTCTCTAATTGCTACTTTATTGTGAGTATTGAGCAAAACTTCCAGGAGGTATTAAGACCAAAATACCAACTTTTGGTCATAAGCTAGTTGCAAACTTCTCAGTTTTGATCAAATTGTTTGAGGCATCATCTCGAATGTACACAGGCACTTATTTAGTGTCATTAGAAAGCTAAAAGGGTCTACAACTCAACTCGGAAGTAAAATAGTGATGGTACAAAGCAAGGATCAGCGGTACCAACTCATTTCTTGAGGCGTCCATCCGTCACTCCCAACTTTATTCCACCCTTGAAGAGAATTTTCCTCCTAGAAAAAACACTTCAATATTTGATCTATATAAAGGCATGCCCAAAAGGCCCATGTCTTATCCTATAGATATGCTTATGAACACTCCCTTGATTCACATCCTATTCTAGTTGAAGATCATATTTCTCAAGTGAATTGAAAGGAGTGAAAGAAATTGGGTAGCTTTTTTCTCTTCAACCATCCTTCCGTTTGTGTGTTTTTCTTAATTTAATGTTCAACCACTTTTTTTGGTTCTCCATATGCCAAAGCAATAACTCATTGAGTTGATACATATCCTAGGTAGGCCTTACCATCCTAAGTATCTTTGGCTTCTATGTGTCTTCTTTTGTATTACTTACAATAAAAAAACGTTGTCTTCGTGAAAGACTATATGGTTCCCCTCTCACAATATGGGAATTCCTTCTATAGTCACTAATTTCCTCTTTATGATGATGAGGTCACGTGATTTATAGAACCACACCTCGAAAGATCCGTAGAGAACCACACCATAGAGGAAAAATGGATGTACTCTCAACTCATCTTTTGCAAGTCCATCCATTTTTTTACGGTAATTGAAATCCTCCGTATAAAAGAAAAAATAAGAAAGTCCAAAACATTATAAGGAAAGAAGACTCCATGAATTTCTTTACGAAAGATGTCCACAACATTTGGAGACACTCATAGTGCAACATCGCTTAAGAAAATGGATCATAAATTACTTTCTTTTTTTAATGGAGGTTGGCCGAGGCCTACTCCCCCGGACTTTAACTTTGAAATCGCAACTGTACAAGGAAGGATAGAGTATCCATGGGACCCCCCTTATCCCACAAGAACAGGGGTTTACAAGACTGGGTTGAACGGCGATCACAACTACCGCAAGGCTAGTTAAACGATAGCACATCAGCCATATGCTTCATCATTCCAAGTTATACATGTCCCTTACATGTGCCCGGCAGGGATTGAACCCTCGGCCCCACCTCAAGAGGCGAGAGACCCAACCAGCTGCCTTAACGACCTCGGACTGATCATAAATTACTTCCTCTTGAGTGAAGCCCTGACAATAAATTCTTATTGACACTATGAAGAATTATTCTTTTAGGTTTCTCATCATCATCATCAAGGGAGGAGAGGACCCCAAAGAGAGACTAAGCAGCTTTCTCTTACATAGTGATTGAGTCCTCTTCCGAACTGAAACAAAAACAACTTTAATCAACTACGAGCATACGTTCTAGAAAGCTCTGTAGTTCTAGACTTTGAGGACGACCGATAGCACGTCCTTAAGGATCTACGGATGGGGGACCATCTTTACCACCCTCCAGCGGTGCTGGGGGGGCTACCTTCACCTCTGCTGGGGACCTGCACGAAAAGAACGGAGCGAGAAGAGTTAGCAAGGTGCGAGCGATCAATGCCGTGAAGATGCTTAAACTCAGGCTTTATCTTCCTCTCAAGGGACTGCCGGATGGCACATGCAACATGGTGAGCAATTAAGATGTTATCAGATCGTACAATGGAGTATACCAAAGTACGCAGAGAGCACCCTCCAGGGAAGCTAAAGCCTCATGGATTCTGTTTCGCTTTGCATCCCAAGAAGAGAGACGAAACAGATTGCGCCCATCACATACAAAGAATGTACAATGAGAATGACAAACAGAATATTGTACCTGGTAATAGGATGGCGGAGCCGTTAATAGGTTGCGTTGGATCCTATAGCCATTCGAGCAGCCAGAAAGAAGCGCAAGGCTGCAAATGAGAGAGAAGAGGAGGAGAGTGAGGACACTCTTAACCTGCCCCATTGCAGGTGCATACAATAATCGAGCTTCGCTCTAAAGCAGGCCGAGTGCTGCTGTAGCTGGCGTGAAGCTCTATATAAAGTTGTCCGCAGAGTGTAGATTATTTCAAAAGATGGAACTGCTTTTCACACAGATTGTGAGAAAAATATTGACTTTCAAGTATGTGCGCATTTGGGCGACTGCGTCAGAGATTGTAGAAGAGACATTTGAGATGGTTGACGCCGTCGCAACGGCTTCTGCAACAGCTGTTCAACCACCCAAAGAATGATAAGTGACAAAAGCGCCATGTATTATCACCTGCAGCCTGAGGATACTCTCAAGCTGGTTCCATAGCCTAGCACTCCTCGGACATAAGAAGAAGAGGTGATAGACTCCTATCTACACATTGCAGGTGATACGCACCATGTGATGATCTCAAAACCTTGAGCTCTATAAGCGGAACTAGTTTTTTATTTTTTCTTTGTATTTTTTTTTCAGAGAGTACAACGAATTGGAAACGCACTCACACACCCGGCTTCGTACGGTAGAGGCACCCATCTTATGTCTCGCCAAGTTTTGAACTTAGGACTTCCACCCAGAGACTCAAAGAATCAAACCATTAGGTCACACGGGGCTCAGACGGAACTGGTTTTTAAGTGAGATGCCACACATTGTAAAACAAGAATTCAAAATAGAAGCTCCCTCACACTAGAGAGCAAGAGACCAAAAGTAAGGAAATACTAATAGTTTTTGTTATGGATTAGTAAGAATGTAAGTGTATTCTCATAAGTGTCCACTTATTTAATTCTGTAAGGTTTCCAAACTTTAAGTGAGTGTAAAAAATTTCGTATTCTTATTGCAAAATTACTATTTCATAAATCCAAGATGATCCTTTTACTCCACTTTACTAGACTCCCCGTTCAATGCACGTGGTCATCGCTTTATTGAAAAAAATGCAATTCTCATAAATGTTCAATTCCTGTAAAGATATTTAGATTAAAGTGGCATTGATCCATAAAGATAGTTATGAAATATTAAACTTCCAGATTCACAATATCTTCTTCATTTAAACCATACAATGCTTCTTCTTCAATACTGATGTTCATTTCTTTGCTGATTAACCATCATAAACCCATGATTTTATTATGAAATTAATTGTTAACCTTCAGAGATTTAACCCATTTCAATAACTATATTATACCTGATCGATTCATAAACACCATCTCATAACTATTGATTGGTAGTCAAGGTAATACAATCTTATGTACTGATTATTAATTACTAGAAGAAGAATGTCGCGCCAAGTACTTCATCATATCTTTTGTATTTATGTCAAAGAAAAAACAAACTGACTTGTACTACCCTTTCTTATAAATGCCACAAGCAAGTTAAACACATTAATAAGTCTTCAAAAAACTTGGTACACACATTAACGTGATACGCTGTGAAGCAACTAATAATTATCAAAATACAACTGTTATTAGAAAGTATTTTTGCTGAAAGCTCCATAGACAACTCCCTCGAGGATAATCGACACACATAGAGGATTACTTCCAATTCATTTAGATGCCATAGATTTCTCTTGCTTGTATAAAGCAGCTAAGCAATGACTAGATGTTCCTGAATTTGGTGAATAACGGAAGGACTAAGAGATAGGATTTCAAGAGATTATTTATAATGTTTATGATCCATCATGAAATATTGAGGAGTATGCCCTTATCTCTGAGCTTGATATAAACAAGACTTTGGACTCCTTGCCATTCCCAATTATTTTATGGTGCAATCAACAGCATCATAAAGAAAGAGTCATCGGTGTGATAGAAACAATCCATTAGACCACATCAAGTTGCACCTCAACTTGTTTGATCTTAAGGAGGACCATTTCCTCTCTTGGCTTAAATTTAAGATGGAGAGTGCTTTTTAAAATCTGCTATGCATAATATACATGAGTTCTTGGGGATTTCGAGTATCTCTATTAGAACCAACATTGTTCTTTTATATCATTTCCTTATTGATGTCGCCTTCAACACTCCATTCAAGGGCAATTGGGCCTCCTCATTCCTTGCCATCACTGAGGCATGAAATCAAGAAAACTTGACAAGAAGCCTTCCAAATTTGAAGCTCCTTGGTTTCTTTCTAGGTTAGAGCGATCAGCTGGACTCATCCGATTTTAAGAAGAGCTCACAGAAAAATCAAAAATATTAAAAAATAAAGAAGAAACAAACAATTTAGAAGACTTACTCTTGTTCAAGTCGAAGGAGCAAAAGCCAATTGGAGCTTCAAAAGGTTCTTCTTAAGATCAAGAACAAGCTCAAATATGAAGAAGGAATGAAGAACGAGAAGTGACATCTCTTGTTTAGAAAGTGGTGGGCTAGCAAGATAGATAACCCATCTTAAAAAAAAATGTAAACTCATAAGCAAAAATAGATTAAGAGTGATGGAACAAGATTGCAAGGATTTTACTTTGCGTCCAATATTTTACCTATTGGGCATCAATGAATCAATGTTAACAAAGGCGTAGACGAGCTTCTATACTAGAGGTTCATGTGGATTAATATTTCTAGGAAAATATGGTGATCAACACATTTCTTATTTTGTTCACACAAGATTTATCTTGAGACCAAAAAGTTCTTGTGCGGGATCAAAAGATCAAACTTACCATAGGCGGTGGAACCCGATTTCCAAGATAGATATCAGTTCAATATGTTTCTTTATACATAAAAGATTTTAAATAATTGTTTTTTAAATGGAGATTCGGACGAGGCCTACTCCCCGGGGCTTTAACTTTGAAATTGCAATTGTAGAAGGAAGGGCATGGTATCCATGGGACCCCCCTTATCCCACAAGAACAAGAGTTTACATAGCTGGGTTAAACGGCGGTCACAACTACCACGAGGAATGGCGCATATACAGTGTGAATGGCACATTATACAGTTCAATGACACATTATCCTATCATTATACAGTATGAATGGCACATTATCCTATCATTATACTGTATCAATGGCATATTCGCGTCATCTTTTTCATTTTAAGAACGGTCTAATATATAGAGACCAATGCGTCAAAACAGGATAAACTCTTTTCATGAAAAATGCGAGTACATGGGATCCTTGTGCTAGTATAAAGAGTACCACAAGATATCCGGCATAGGTAAGTCAAAGATCAAGTTCACACTAACTGCCTGATGCACAACAACAACTTGATAGAGATGTGTCCGAGTAACAATAGAGATGCAAGGAGCAATTTCTTGCTATAATCCATGCCAAGACAATGGAAAATAGTGAAAGATGCACATCAACAAGTTCCCAAGTACTTATCAATACAATTCCTTTCTGGTTGGAGATGAAAAGAACATTCCATATCTCAAAAGCCACCACCACAAAGGTAGGCCCGAAGGTAAACAATAGTATCCAAATTATTACCAAACTCCCAAGCACTGAAAATTCATCTAGATAATTGCCCCTTTAAGATAGGCATGCATATATGTAGTTTTGTATGTATGTATGACTCTATCGGAATTTGTGATGGATTGTGTCTCAAAATTATGGACCTCTTAGTTATCGATGCACATAAGTATATACGCACTCATTTGCGATATTTTATGATTAATATACATGAGTATGCTTTACATATAGGCAGACGATAAAGGTAAATCCCTTGGTAAAGGGGTTGCAATGTTCAATGTGGTAAAATGTCGGGCATGGGTTACAATATGTGGACCATTAGAGGGGAACTATTCTACCTATGAGCAAGAAAAGATTTCTATAATTAATGCTCTTCAGAAGTGGTGCCAGTACTTGTATGGATCAAAGGTAACAATTGTCTTAGATGAGGAGAGCATCAAGTTTGCAAACTAACCAGAATTAAGAGGTAGAAGAGCTAGATGTGCTCAACAACTTCAAGTTTTGATTACAAATTCAAGTACAAAACAGGAATGTTCAATGCAATAGCAGACATCTCAAGTAAGATGCCTATGTTGAACAATCTAACTTCTGTACAAGTTCAATGTCTTCCTAGTTCTACTTTGAAAGGCAGTTGCAAAGAAGATCCAAGTTATAGCCAAGCATGGACATCAGCTAAGGAAGCACAAGCAAATGAAACAAGTACTATTGAACGAGATTTTTAACACTATTCCCTCAAAGATGAATATTTGCTTTACAAAGGTAAGCTTTGTTTCCCAAGTAAATCTGACATATGAACTCTAGTACGTTTCGAATGCCACGATGCAGCAAATGCGAAACATCCAAGTGTTCATCGAACCTATGAACTAGTGAAATGACATTTTTATTGGCCTAGTATTCATCAAGATGTATAAACATATGTATCAAAATTCCATAAATGTCAAATGAATAAGTTTTAAATATTGAAAATCGGAGGATTATTGCATCCTTTGGATATTTCATTAGAAAATAGGAAAGCATCTCCATGGATTTCATTTTAAGATTACCTCACACTCACAAAGGAAATGTTTCCATTTGGGTGGTAGCTAATAGGTTGACTAAGTTAGCTCAATTTATACCTTTCAAGACTACTTATAAGACTCTTGAATTGGTAAAAATATTTGTAAATCAACATTAGAGACTCTATGCTCTTCCTATAAACATAGTCTCTAGTAGAGATGCTAGATTTCAAAGTCCCTTTTTTTAGAGTACAATGAATTGAAAGCATACTCACATACCCAACCTCGTATGGCATACCTCCTTAAGATTCAAGGCATCAAACCACTTAGTTATGCTGGATTCGACATTTAAAAGTCATTTTTGGCAAGTATTCTTTAATAGAATTGAAATAAACTAAGTTTGAGTATTGTTGGACATCTCCAAATGGATGGACAAACTAAAAAGTCCTATCAAACTTTGGAACACATATTAAGAGCTTATGTTACTTCCAAAGAAACTGATTGGGAAGATTATCTTTTGTTAGCTGAATTTTCCTACAATAGTGTCAATAATTCATCAATTGAATTCATTCCATTCATGTTGATGTATGGGTACCATCCTAGGTCTTATTACGCAATGGGACTTCAAAATGAAAGACTTCAAGCAGCTCAAGAATTCCTTCAAGACATGAAGTTTCCTTTCAAGTTGGAGATGAAGTTTTATCTTTGACTTTTCGATAGATGGGACAAATTAAAGACCAAAAAATGCACCAAGTTTTCACCTAGAGATTCACGTGCTTTTCCAATAATAAAAAAAGTTGTAATGTGGGCATATAAATTATGACTCCCAGAAGAAAGTTGGATTCATCTAGTGTTCCATGTCAGTCAATAGTTTCCATTTGGGAAAGATGCATGTATGATAAAAGAAACTTCTCGAAAACTAGTCCGAGATCAATCTCTTGGATAGCGGAAGTTTATCTCTGGTGCGAGATTGGAGGTCCCTGGCATGGCTTTCGTGGCCCCCTCCCTTGTGATTAGCAAGTTGGATCTGACCCCGAGGGTAATTTGTAACCTACCTCCTATTTTGGAGGTGGGATCTTGTGTCACTCCTAGGGCCTTCGAGGGTGTTGAGCCTACCTTGGTCTCTCTTAGTAGAATTGCAATCCTGAGTCAAAGCAAGAAGAGCTCAAGAAAGTATGTCTCATTGGACAAGTGTTTGGCCCTAGTCCATTGCTTGAAACGGTGCACTATTGGCTTCAAAAAGAGTGGTTCCTTCACAGGTTGATTGTTAGCAAGTGTCAGTTCCTAATGGCTAGTGATATGTTGCTAGTCTTTGAGAATGAATATATGGTGTTCCAAGCCCCAGTGTCGGAACCTACCAACTCATGCGGGTGACCCTCTATCTGTTCAGATGGTCCCATGATTTTATTCTTGACAAATCGAAATCTTTCCACTACCCTCTCTGGGTCAAGCTCACTAATCTATCGTACTTCTTGTACAACTTCATGTGGGACATCGTTTCTTCAATGTGAAAGCCGTTGGCTTTATGAGAGGATGTTGGTGGTTTCATTTATGAAGGTGTGAGGCACTCTTTCAATGCTTGGTGGCAACCTCAAATTTATTCGAGGCAGACCTGAGCTCGCCGCGCCCTTCAAAGATCAAAGTGGACTTGGGTGAAGGGGATGTCTGGGAACAAGATGTTAACTACAAAAACCTACCTAACACGTGTTTTCTTTGTGGCCAACAAGACCATAGGATCAAAGAGTGCCCGTTGAGACAAAAAAGTAAACAAATACAAGAAGCTCCCAAAAAAAAAAACTCAAGACAACAATGGGACCCTGAGTATCCCGATGAACAAAGAGGAAGTCAAGGGCTTGCAAAACTTAGAAGCGGACTCAAATGGGTAGAAAAAAGTCACAAGAAGAAGGAAAAGAAGTCCTAGGGTGACTTCCGAGAGAAAGTGTACTCCAAACGCCCCCCCAAACAACTTGTATTGCAATCTAGAAAAGGAGATTAATGAGCTTGATTACCCAGATAGGAACCAGTTTGAGGTGAACACTAGCGACAAAGCCCCTAAGAGATCCCTAGCAACCAAGAAACCAATCAGGAGGGCTACACTACAAGCAAAGAAGGTGGCTTTACCACTACTTATGAAGACAACATGGATAGTGAAAGTTCCATCATTGGATGGACTATTTTAGATATGGTCTCCTATTCATTTCAATAAGAGACCTCCTGCAAAGGAAAACAAACTATTGAGTTACCCTAGAAAAGCAAGTTACTAAGTCGAGACCCCTTCCTAGTGAGAAAGAAACATATCCAAGAGGAGAAAGGATAAGAAACCTTCCCACAAAGAGGGAAAATTATGGCAATGATCATCATCTCATTAAATGCTAGGGGGCTAACTGACCCATCAAGAGCAACCATCATTAGCCTAAACCCTAAATTTATCTATATTCAAGAGACTAAAATTAGCCTAAACCCTCAATTTATCTATATTCAAGAGACTAAAATTGATGGATTAGCCTAAACCCTGAATTTATCTATATTCAAGAGACTAAATTTGATGGATCAGACCTCTAAAAATGTCTTAGACCGGTCTCCCCGACCCATGTTTGGATCTCGACGTTGCACCTCCAGGGTTCGATGGAATGATAATTGGTATAAACTAATTTTGGTTTGAAAACCTTGAGAACTCCATTGAAGATCAGAGCCATTGATGGATTGTTGCTTCCTTTGTTGCCCCCTTTCGATTCACATTAGTTCCTTTGTACACCCCAAATGGGAAGCTAGGACTGGACACTTGGGCCTCCTTGGACTTACTCCCCTAAAAAGTACTAATTTGCGGTGACTTCAACATGGTGGAGGACCCTGCGGACAAATGGAACAATAAGGGCCGGGTCATTAATATTCGTGAGAAAAAAACTTGGGACAAAACCAAACTACACTTGGATCTGGTCGAATTCAAAGACTCAAAAGGCTTTTCATGGTCAAATTTCCAAGCATTTGAGGACTTGAGGAAAGCTAGACTAGATAGAAGATACATTGCTCAAAACATTATTCATCAGTGGGGCCGTCCTTCCCTATTACAATGCACTGACTTAGCCATCTCTGATCACCACCTGATCATTATCGTTTTCCAACCTGTCATCAAAACGTGTATGGCTTCTATTATGAAATTAAGTTTTAACCTTCAAAGATTTAACCCGTTTCAATAACTATATTATACCTGATCGATTCATATACACAATCTCATAACTATTGATTGGTGGTCAAGGTAATACAATCTTATGTACAGTATATCAATTACTAGAAGAAGAATGTCGCCCCAACTACTTCATCATATTCTCGTGCAATGAGGGTCTTCTACGTGAGGCATCAGTTTTTTTTTATTTATGTCATCATTGACATAAAATATATATATATATCCTATCATTATACAGTATGAATGGCACATTCACGTCATCTTTTTCATTTTAACAACGGTTTAACAACGGTCTAATATATACATACCAATGCGTCAAAATAGGAGAAACTCTTTTCATGAAAAATGAGAGTACATGGGATCCCTGTGCTAGTATAAAGAGTACATGGGATCCTTGTGCTAGTATAAAAAGTTATTCTGCGGAAAAATGAGAGTACATGGGATCCTTGTGCTAGTATAAAAAGTTATTGTGCGGGATCAAAAGATCAAACTTACCATATGCGGTGGAACCCGATTTCCAAGATAGATGTCAGTTTCTCAATGTGTTTTTTTATACATAAAAGATTCTAAACAATTGTTTTTTAAGTGGAGATTCGCCTAAGGACTACTCCCCCTCCTTTAACTTTGAAATTGCAACTGTACAAGGAAGGGCATAGTACCATGGGACCCCCTTATCCCACAAGAACAAGGGTTTACATAGTTGGGTTAAATAGTGGTCACACTACCTCGGGGCAGAATAGGCGATGGCACATCAGCCATATGATACATCATTTCAAGTTAACATAAAATATTCTTAACAATTGTTTATTAATCCAGATCATTATCGCATTTAAGTCCCAGGATCAAAACTTAATATGCTTCTGATTTTTTGGAAATCTTAGAGAGTCAATCGGGTTTTGCAAAGGGCAATCATATCGTTCTCTATTAGTTAACAACAAGATTTTCAGTAATCAAGATTTTCAGTAATCAAGATTTTCATTAATCAAGGTTTTGTGTTGTTATTAAGGATAACTACAAGGCTAAATACTGAATCTATTTGCACTCATGCATACAACATGAGAGATTATGACATCAATACTTGCAGACTAATTAATGCCTTTATTTTCAAAACAAGCAATACAATTTCACAATATCAAAGATAAATGGATTGACATGTATGAACACACCACAATTCTTCTCCGATCAAAGAAGAAAATATGTACAAATAATTTCTCTTAAAGTGAGATCGATTATTTCTCTTAAAGTGAGATCGATCAATGCATGTGGTCATCGCTTTATTGAAAACAATGTGATTCTCATAAATGTTCAATTCCTGTACAGAAATTTTGATTAAAGTGGCATTGATCCATAAAGATAGTTATGAAAAATTAAAATTCCAGATGCACAATATCTTTTTCATGTAAACCATACAAGTTTGCTGATGTTTCAATACTGATGTCACAATATCTTTTTCATGTAAATCAATACTGATGTTCATGTCTTTGCTGATTAACCATCATAAAACCCATGATCTATTATGAAATTACTTCTTAACCTTCAGAGATTTAACCCATTTCAATAACTATATACCTGATCGATTCATATACATCATCTCATAGCTATTGATTGGTACTCAAGGTAATACAATCTTATGTACTGTATATTAATTACTAGAAGAAGAATGTCGCTCCAAGTACTTCATCATGTTCTTGTGCAATGAGGGTCTTGCAAGTGAGGCATCAAATCTTTTCTATTTATGTCATCATTGACATGAAAAATATATATCCTATCATTATACAGTATGAATGGAACATTCACATCATCGTTTTCATTTAAGAACGGTCTAACATATACGGTCCAGTGTGCCAAAATAGTAGAAACTTTTTTCATTTAAAATGACAGTACATGGGGTCCTTGTGCTAGTACAAAGAGTACCACAAGATATCCGGCATAGGTGAGTCAAAGACCAACTTCACACCAACTGCCTGATACACAACAACAACTCCTGGAAAAGTTTTGTGCTTATGCAATTCCTAGCTACATTGAAGCATCATAGAAGCCTTTAGATAGTACACCACAAGCTTCCTGGATTGAGTTGAAAAGTACAGAAGACTACAAACAATGAACTTGAGAGTTCCCTTTCCTCAAGCATCCAGTCATATAATAGAGCATAAAAGTAATACGTGGTGTTTTGTAGACCATGGAGGGCGATTGCATTTTCCGTGGTGGTAGATAATTTTAGAGAAACTAATCGACGAAGACATGTTTTCAATCCACAAGGGTAATCTGCCTCACTAGAGTATTACAAAACACCATTGAAATATGTACCAGTTGAAACATGCCGAGTAAAATAACAGGATAGGACATTGAAACATGTAAAGTTGAAAGTTTTATTACTCTGGCCACATGTACCTGAGTAACAATAGAGGTGCAGGGACCAATTGCTTGCTATAATCCATGCCAAGACAATGGAAAATAGTCAAAGATGCACATCAACAAGTTCACAAGTATCTCAAAATATGCACATCAACAAGTTAAAGATGCACATCAACAAGTTCCGTATCTCAAAAGCCACCCCCACAAAGGTAGCCCTGAAGGTAAAGAATAGTATCCAAATTATTACCAAAGTCCCAAGCGGTGAAAATTCACCTAGATAATTGCCCCTTTAAGATAGGCATGCATATATGTGTTTATGTATGTATGTATGACTCTATCAGGATTTGTGATGGATTGTGTCTTCGAACAATGGACCTCTTAGAGGTCTAAATATGTCAGTATATATGCACTCATTTGCGATGTTTTATGATTAATATACATGAGTATGCTTTACATATAAGAAGACGATTAAGGTAAACCCCTTGGTAAAGGGGGTGCAATATTCAATATGGTAAAATATTGGGCACGGGTTACAATATGTAGACCATTAGAGGGGAACTATTCTACCTATGAGCAAGAAAGATTTCCTATAAATAATGCTCTTAAGAAGTGGTTCAATTACTTGTATGGATCAAAGGTAACGATTGTCTTTGATCAAGAGAGCATCAAGTGGTTTGCAAACCAAATAGGCTTGAGAGGTAGAAAAGCTAGCTGGGTTGAACAACTTCAAGTTTTGATTACAAACTTAGGTATAGAAAAGGAATGATCAATGCAATGGTAGACATCTCATGTGGGATGCCTATGTTGAACAAGTTAAGTTTTGTACATGTTCAATGTGAATCTATTTCTACTTTGAAAGGCAATTGCAAAGAAGATCCAAGCTATAGTCAAGCATGGAAAGAAGCTGAGGAAACAAAGGAAACTGAAACAAGTACTTGAAAGGAAATTTTAAACACTATTCCCTCAAAGTTGACTATTTGCTTTATCAAGCAAATCAAACATATGAAATATAGTACTTTTCAAATGCCATGATGCACCTAATTCCAAACATCCAAGTGTTCATCGAACCTATGAACTAGTGAAATGACATTTTTATTGGCCTAGTATACATTGAGATGTATAAACATATGTATCAAAATGCCATAAATGTCAAATGAATAAGTTTGAAAGACTAAAATTGGAGGATTGTTGCACACTTTGGAGATTTAAAAGGAAAATGGAAAAGCATCTACATGAATTTCATTTCAAGATTATCCCAAATTCACAAAGGCAATGTTTCAATTTGGGTGATAGTGAATAGATTGACTAAGTTAGCTCAGTTTATACCGTTCAAGACTACTTATAATACTCTCGAATCGGCAAAAATATTTGTAAATCAACCTTAGAGACTCTATGTTCTTCCTGTAAACATAGTCTCTAGTAGAGATGCTAGATTTAAAAGTCATTTTTGGTGAGTAGTCTTTAGTAGAATTGAAATAAACTAATCTTGAGTACCGTTGAACATCCCCAAATGGATGGAAAAACTAAAAAATTCTATCAAATTTTGGATGACATATTAAGAGCTTACGTTACTTCCAAAAAAATTGATTGGGAAGATTATCTTCCTTTAGCCAAAGTTTCCTATAGTAGTGTCAAGAATTCATCAATTGAATTTAGTCCATTCATGTTTATGTATGGATACCAGTCTAGGTCTCCATATGGAGTGGGACTTCAAAATGAAAGAGTTTAAGCAACTCATGAATTCCTTCAAGAAATGAATTTTAAGCTCAAGTTAGCTAAAGAAAACTTGAAAAGAGCTCAAGATCAAGCAGAAGCTATGAAGATCCAAAAAGGCATGAATTTTCTTTTCACGTTGCAGATCAACTTTATCTTTGACTTTTAGATAGTTCAAAAACATTAAAGACCACAAAATATGCCAAGTTTTCACCTAGATATTGTGTTGGTTTTCCAATAATCAAAAAAGTTGGAATGCGTGCATATGAATTACAACTCCCATAAGAAATTTGGATTCATCTAGTGTTCCATGTTAGCCAACAATTTCCATTTTGGGGAAGATGCATGGAGATAAAAGAAACTTCTTGAAAACTAATCCCAATGAGTGAAGTGATTGCATGCATGATCAACACAATTCTAAAATTTGATTTATCGAACCACTATAGAAGATCTTTCTTCACATGACTTTGTGAAGTTTGAGGAACATCTAGGAAAAACCTCCATAGGAAGAACTCTATTACATCTTTACAAGTGAATCAAGACCTATGAGAGCATTCGTTCTTTTAGTCTCACTTTTAAGATTTCTAGGTGTACTAGTCCTATATCTAAGAAACAATAATTTTATTACTCTTTTTTGGAGTATACACTTAATTTTTGTAATTTTTTTCTAGATAAAATCTCAATGTATCCCTTTATGTCTAAATAAAAGAAAGATTTAAATAAATTTTGTATTATCTATGTCTCTTTAAAGCTAGAATAAGGGTATAAAAGGTTGATATGTCATATCATATGCTTAGAAACAGGAATCATCTTCAACTACATGCTCACAGAAGCATTTCTTACTCATCAATCACCATCAACATTTTTAATAGGGACATTTCAGCTGCCAGACATTCTGAAAAAGCAAATTGAAAGAATCATTCAAAATATTAGAAACGCCATATATTCATTTTCTCTTGATTTTATCTCCTTGAACAAAAAATATTATTGAATGATGGAGCAAGGAGACGCTTTTGTGGATCCTTTTTCTTTTAATAAGAGAAATGGATCTCTCAATGGAGCATTCTTTTGAAATATTTCAAAAGATACTATAACATCTTTCTTTCTAGATTGTCCATAAAGCTTCCCTCATGATAGCATTCAAGTAAGTGGATTGAGCCGCCCCCCCCCCCCCACACACTCTACCAAGGATAGCTTGTTGTCAAAAATAATCTAGATTCATCTACAAAATAATTTGCTCTTTGGCCAAACTCTTTCAATCCTGGGGCATTAGAAGAAAAGGTGGTTGATCTATTCCTCCCTCCTGAAGTATCTTTTACACCTTGAAGAACCTTCAAAACTTTTGATCTTCTTCTTGTGCTTCTTCTCTAATTCTTTTCCCCTTAGCCTTTTGGTTCTTAATAAGTTTGAGCCTTGCAAACATTTCATCTGTCAAAGGTTAAGGATATCTCTTGATACAACATCCACCAATATAGTTGGACAAGCTTTCACCCTCCAAAGTGAGTAAGTGGATTGCACCTCCAATGGAGATTTTGCTCATTACAAATGGCCCATAGCATCTTTTCTTCCTTAATATGTACATCATGATTGACTTTATATCGTCTTTTTATAGCATAAATGCTTGCAACGGCTCTCAGTCTCCTCTCTTATAGTTAATCTCACAATTGTGTGTGATTTTTCCAACCCATAAACTTTTGATTCATATATCTTTGCTAATTTTGGTCTAGGAACTAGAACTTCAACTAGTAAAATAGCATTTTGACCATACACCAAATTAAATGATGTAACTTTTAAGAGTATTTTGTAAGAAACCTTGTAGCAACAAACAACCTTATGTAGTTTTTTTTCCTAAATAAAGTGCCCAATGTTCACTATTTCTTGTTAACACGATGCATATAATCTTGTTTGTGCTCTTGGATTGAACATTTTCCTATGGGTGATAACTGGCTAAATTTTTGTTCACTATTTGAAATTGTTATAATAGGCATTCAATAACATCATTAAAAATTTTCATGTATCACTTACTGTTTTGATTCCTAAGCTATACCTAGCACAAATTTCTTCAAAAAGAAATTTCCTTATGGTTGGAGCATTAAATCTTCTTTATGCTCTAATTTCAACCCATTTTGTTAAATAATCAATAGCCACTATAATGTATTCTACATGAGAGCCTTTTGCCAGGGGGGATAATATGTCCAACATGATCAATTCCCCACTAGGAAAATGCTCCACCACTCATCATAGGTCTTTGTGGCACATGGTCTTTATGGAAAGGGTATTTTGTATATATCACATCGTTCTATGAGACTTCTTGCATCCATATGCAATGTTGGCCACCACAAACCAACAAAGAATATGTTCTTATTTGTTTGTTCAAGGGATAATTGTTCACTTGAGGCTCCTTAGTGAATGACTTCTAGTATGGAAAATATTCACTTTTGTGTATACACATGCAATAAATTGTCCTTTCCTCTCTTATAATAGGTGATTCCCCAATAAGTGAATAATATTTTGATTCTTCTTCAAGTGATTTCCTTCTTGGAGTAGTAATTGGACTTCATATGGATTCCATCATGAAGATATAAATCAAAAATGGGTAGACTCCACTCTGGTGCTACCATAACTTGATATAGATTTGAATGCATTTTTGTAGATATTTTGACGCAAAACTAGCAATTAGCACAATAATCATGAATTTCATTAGCCATGTGAGTCTAATATGCTCCTAATTTCCATAGGTTTTTCAAGGGAAAATTTCCATCCCAATCTAGCAATGCGGGCTTATGTTATAAGGTCCCACTTCTTATCATCTTCCACACTACAGAAAAACATCCCTCATTCATCTTTCCTATATATACATCGAACTATGATTTGCGAAATTCTTGAATTTCTAATTTCCTTCTTATATGTAGGTAGATAGTGGTATAGAGCACCAAATGTGGGTAAAGGGACATAGGCTCAGTCCACTTTGGTACTGTCTCTAGATTGAACAAATAGGTATTTGGTAATTTGTAGGATACGCCATTTAGTGGTTTTCCATTTTTCAACTTAGAAAGGTGAGCCACATGCATATGTGTATTACCTTTCTTGAAAATAACTTCGAAGACAAAATCCATCAACAAGATAAGCCATTGTACCAATATTTCTGTGTTGTAGGACTTGTTAAAAAGATAGACAAGGGCTTAAGTAACAAAAAACCTTATCTATGAGCAAATAATGACTAATTTTTTTACAGCACATATAATTCTTAATCCTTCTCATTGAGTCATCGTGTAATTGTGCTCAGTACTACTGAGTCGTGTGTGCCCATAGGCAATTGGAAGATCAAGCCTACCTTCATTTGCAAGCCACGCTAAGATACAACTTGTGGCATAGTTAGATGCATCAATATGGATGTGGAATACTTTGTTCCAATCAAGCACTTTCAATATGAGAGCTATGATAAGCTTGGGTTTCAATAGTTCAAAATCTTTGCCACTCTCTTCCATTCCTTCGAATTTACTGATCAAAACATAGAGTGGCCTCCCAATAATCACATAAATGTGTGAAAACCTGCAATACTATAAAAAATGAACCATGAAACCTAGATTTTTTTGACATTCCTTGACTTTGGTAGATTAACAATTGCTTTGATCTTGTCTTCATCTTTCGAAATTCCATCCTTTGAGACAATATTTCCTAAAATATTTCCTTGTCACATCTTTAAGATACATTTCTATGGATTCAATGAGACTCTGTATTGTCATCATTTAGCAAATAACCTCTCTAGCATGTGAATATGATCAACTATTTGTGCAGAGTATGCACATAATTCATCCATGTAAACTTCCAAAGACTTTCTAAGAAGCTCTTTGAAAACATGACACATACACTACAAGAAAAAGTGGGCATAGCAATGCCCCCAAATAAGACAAAAAGCAAGGAGTGTTGCTTGTGCTACACTATTTCCATGTGGCATCACATAAGAAACACTAAAAAAAAAAGAGCTTGTTGCATAAGAGATGATTATCATTGCTTATGCAACACATAAATGCACCATTGCTAAGATCTTCGAATATTAACAATGTTGCAAATTGCCTGCAACGCAAGAGTGTTGCATAAGTGATGTCATCCAAACACACCAAAAAATTTTGATTTTTCCGAGCACATTTGTTCCAAGATCTGACCAATGGAGGAGCAATCTTGAAAGAGAGAGAGAGAGAGAGAGAGAGAGAGAGAGAGAGAGAGACAGAGAGGGCAAGCAAACACCGGTGGAGGATCAATATTGCGAGAGCGAGAGAGAGGGGGGGTGAGCACACATAGTCTAGTATGTATACACATGCATACATAGACACACATACACTCACATGCATACGTACAAACACATACACATACACACACGTATATGCTCACATACACACATATACACAATACACACAGATATATACATACACACACATAAACATATATGCACACACACACACATACACACATATACATAGACACACATATTCACATGTACACATACACACACATATACATACACTCATAGACACACACACATACACATATACACACATATACACACACATACAATCACTATATACATACACATGCATACACACATACATGTACACACACATATACATAGTCATACACACACATATACATATACACCCACATACACATACACACACGTAGACACACACATGAACATATACACACATAGACACACATACACACACATACATATAGTCACATGCATACAGACACACACATTCATACACAAGGATATGCATACATACATATGCACATGCATACACACATATACACATACATGCACATACACACACACACATACACACACACATAAGGTAAGATACACACATATATATACACATGCATACACACATACACATACACACACATACACATACACATACATGCATACACACATATAGATATGTACACACACATAGACACACACTAACTTACACTCATATGCATGCATACACACACGCATATGCATGCATACATACACATATGCATACACACGCATGCACATAGAGACAATATGCATACATATATACACATACACATACACACATACACATACATACATACACATCGACACACACACACACATACATTCACATGCATACATACACACACATGCATAGATCTACATATGCATACATGCATACATACACATACACATACACATACATATGCATAAACACACATATGCATACACACACATACATATACACACACATACACACGCACATATACATACACACACACATGCACATAAAGTTACATACACACATATATATACAAATGCATACACATACATACACATACACATAGATATACATACCCACACATACACATACATACACACATACAAATAAATACACACACATAGACACACACACATAGACACACACACATACACTCACATGCATACAAACACACACATGCATATGCATACATACATACACACATATGCACATACACAAACACATACACACACACACGTACATTCTCATGCATACATACACACATGCATATGCATACATACATACACACATGCATACACACACATACACATACACACATATCCATACACACACATACACAGCTACACACATACACATACACTATACATACACATGCATACACACATATGCACACATGTATACATACACATGCACATATAGATGTACACACACATAAAGTTACATACACACATACATATACACATGCATACACACACATACACATACACACAGATATACACACACATAGATATACATACACACACATACACATACACATATACACATGCATACACACATATAGACACACACGCACACATACACTCACATTCATACATACATGCACATGCATACACACACATGCACATACACATATATACACACACACAAACACAAATACACATACATACACAAACATAGACACACGCAAATACATTCACAGGCATACATAGACACACATGCATATGCATGCATACATACACACATGCATACATACACATATACACACACATACACATACACATACACACACATACACATACACACACATATGCATACACACACATACATACACACATATACACACACCCACACACATACTATATATACACATGCATACACACACACATATACATGGACACACATAGAGACAAATACATACACATACACACACATGCATACACATACATATGCATACAAACATACACACACACCTACATGCACATATTCACACACATACACTCACATAAACATATACATACACATGCATAAAAACATGTACGCACATACACATATACATATAAACACATACACACACATATACATACAATGTGCAATCATCACTAACATAGTTGCTAAGGGTGGATGCACATAGCCATAACAAATATATGCATCACTTATGCGACAATCGTTGTCGCTGATTCAGCACAATTGATTTATTTTTCTTATTTCTCTTCTAGAGCATCGTGTATACGACGCTATCTGATGTCATTGTCGCATAAGCGACTTTCCCGCTTTTGTATTCAATTGGAGGCATCGCTACACCCCCTTCATTCTTGTAGCGATTCTTTATTGAGTTTCAATGGCATGGCTATATACATATTTGAGGCCTCTAATTGGATCAAGATGTATGCATAGGTCAAGAAGAAATTACAATATGAAATGAAAGAAACATGTAAAAATATAAAAGCACAATGGTGCTAAGTTTGATCACTGAAATATCAAATGCATGATTGAATTGACAAAGGAATTGAAGAACATTAGGTGGCCTTAAGAATATATCCCTTGTCACAGATGATGACTATTGGGAAGAGCTTGATCAAATGACTATGAAGCAAAATCATTTAGCACAACCAAACTTGGAAACTATGAAGCAAAGTCCTTTAGCACAATCAAACTTGGAAACTCATATTAATGTGATCTGATTTGAATTTAGAGTCTCATAGTTTAGTTTGCAAATAGCTCAAAGTTCATAATGTATAATGTCTTATGCACTTTGATCTCAATTGTTCAATTTCATGACATGGGATATGATGTTCTTTTTGTCACACTTTTTCCATATGAATATTTAGCAATAGGCTAGCGGATACTTCTTTGATGAATGCATACATAAATGCCATAGGTCCTTCAATCAGGAAAGTACATATATGTGCAAAGTATGTCTCAATTACCTCTATAATGAGTGAAAGCATGTGTGCCATGGGTCCAACTGAAGCTTTTACAAGACCCTAGAAATCTTGTGGTGAAATACACTTTCATATGATTCATGAAATTTGAAACCAATACCTCCTCATTTACACACTTTGGACTTAACCAGTAGGCTAAGCCATGAGCTTGCCTAATGCCTCATAGAACTTTGATCTTTAATTAACCTTTAGTCTAGGGCAAGACTCTTTATATCATTATTCCACCTTTGAAGAGAATTTTTCTCCTAGAAAATACACTTCAATATTTGATCTATATAAAGGCATTCCCACAAGGCCCATGTCTTATCCTGTAGATATGCTCATGAACGCTTCCTTGATTCACATCCTATTTTAGTTCAAGATCCTATTTCTCAAGTGAACTGAAAGGAGGGAAATCATTGGTACAAAGTATTGATCTTTGCTAAGACTACCTATATCCCTGTTATTTGGTTCCTATAACTAGCCACTTGTGTACATGATGTATCTTTGTCAAATACATAGTGTTCACTCAAGAATGGTGTAGTGGAATGATTGGATCATGTGATCTAGTGACACTATTTCTTCAATCTGTTCCAGCTACTTGGGAAAACTAGATGATATGTTTAGAGATAATTATTGGTAAGGATTTACCTTGACTAGTGAGAATTACTTAGTGATTCTATCAAATTCTTCAAAAGCTTAGTTTTGAGGTTAGTTTTTCTCCTGATGATACCTTAACAAAAAGTCCAACTCGTAAGCTATGATCCATATTAAACGGTTTATAGTTTATATTCGATGAACCTAAATATTGAAGATAAAAGGTCTTAGTATATCTTCAAGAAATTGGGTAGCTTTTTTCTCTTCGACCATCCTTCCGTTTGTGTGTTTTTCTTAATTTAATGTTCAACCACTTTTTTTGGTTCTCCGTGTGCCAAAGCAAAAACACACTAAGTTGATACATATCCTAGGTAGATAGCCTTCCCATCCTTCAAGTATCTTTGGCTTCTCTATGTCTTCTTTTGTATTATTTACAATGAAAAAGCGTTGTCTTCGTGAAAGACTATATGGGTTCTCCTCTCACAATATGGGAATTCCTTCTATAGTCATCAATTTCCTTTTTATGATGATGAGGTCACGTGATTTATAGAACCACACCTCAAAAGATCCGTAGAGAACCACACCATAGAGGAAAAATGGATGTACTCTGAACTCATCTTTTGCAAGCCCATCCATTTCTTTACGGTAATTGAAATCCTCCTTATAAAAGAAAAACATAAGAAATTCCAAAACATTATCAGGAAAGAAGACTCCATGAATTTCTTTACGAAAGATGTCTACAACATTTGGAGACACTCATGGTGCAACATCGCTTAAGAAAATGGATCATAAATTACTTCCTCTTCAGTGAATCCCTGACAATAAATTCTTATTGACACTATGAAGAATTAATTTTTTGGGTTTGTCATCATCATCATCAAGGGAGGAGAGGACCCCAAAGAGAGACCAAGCAGCTTTCTCTTACAGAGTGATTCGATGATAGGAATTGAGTCTTCTTCCGAGAACAAAAACAAATTCAATCAACTACGAGCATACGTCGCTTGATTTGGGCAATGGGAGGACTTTGAGGACGACCGATAGCACCTCCTTAAGGATCTACGGACGGGGGACCATCTTTACCACCTTCCAGCGGTCCTGGGGAGCGAGAAGAGTTAGAATCGCTTGATATCGTTGCGAGCGATCAATACCGTGAAGATGCTAAAAATCAGGCTTAATCTTCCTCTCAACGGACTGCCGGATGGCACGTGCAACATGGTGAGCAATTAAGATGTTATCAGATCGTACAACGGAGTATATCAAAGTACGCAGAGTGCGCCCCCCAGGGAAGCTTAAGCTTCATGGATTCTGTTTCGCTTTGCATCCCAAAAAGAGAGACGAAACAGATTGCGCCCATCACATACAAAGAATGTACAATGATAATGACAAACAGAATATTGTACCTGGTAATTGGGTGGCGGAGCTGTTAACAGGTTTCGTTGCATCCTGTAGCCATTCGAGCAGCCGGAAAGAAGGGCAAGGACGCAAACGAGACAGAAGAGGAGGAGGGTCAGGACTCTCGTAACCTGACTCATTGCAACTGCATGTAGCAATCGAGCTTCCCTTTACAGCAGGCCGAGTGCTGCTGTAGCTGGCGTGAAGCTCTATATAAAGTTGTCCATGTCCAACAGGAATTCATCGTCTCCGCGGAGTGTAGATTATTTCAAAAGATGGAAGTGCTGTTCACACAGACTGTGAGAAAAATTTTGACTTTCAAGTATGTGCGCATTTGGGCGACTGCGTGAGAGATTGTAGAAGAGACATTCGAGATGGTTGAGGCCGTCGCAACGGCTTCTGTAAGAACTGTTTAACCACCCAAAGAATGGTAAGTGACAAAAACGCCATGTATTATCTCTTGCAGCCTGAGGATACTCTCAAGCTGCTTCCATACCCTAGCACTCCTCGGACATAAGACGAAGACGTGATAGAACTCTTATTTACACATTGCAGTGATACGAACCATGTGATGATCTCAAAACCTTGAGCTCTATAAGCGGAACTAGTTTTATTTTTTCTTTTTTTTTTTGAGAGAGTACAATGAATTGCAAACACGCTCACACACCCGGTCTCATAAGGTAGAGGCACCCATCTTATGTCCAGCCAAGTTTTGAACTCTGGACTTCCACCCAGAGACTCAAGGTGTCAAACCATTAGGTCACAGGGGCTCGGACGGAACTGGTTTTTAAGTGACATGCCACACATTGTAAAACAAGAATTCAAAATAGAAGCTCCCCTCACACTAGAGAGCAAGAGACCAAAAGTAAGGAACTACTAATAGTTTTTGTTATGGATTAGTAAGAATGTAAGTGCATTCTCATAAGTTTCCACTTATTCAATTCTGTAAGGTTTCCAAACTTTGAGAAAGTGTACAAAATTTCGTATTCTAATTGCAAAATAACTATTTCATAAATCACTTTTAATCTTCCAATACAGCCCAAACCCATTGTTCTCATAGTATTTATAATACTTATGATCAATCATAAAATATTGAGGAGTATGCTCTTATCTCTGAGCTTGATATAAAAAGACTTTAGACTCCTTGTCATTCCCAATTATTATATGGTGCAATCAATAGCATCATAAAAAAAGAGTCATTGATGTGATAGAAACAATCCATTAGACCACATCAAGTTGCACCTCAACTTGTTTGATCTTAAGGAGGAACACTTCCTCTCTTGGGTTAAATTTTAGATGGAGAGTCATCTTTAAAAGCTGCTATGCATAATATACATAAGGCCTTGGGGATTTCGAGTATCTCTATTAGAACCAGAATTGTGAATTAATACCATTTCCTTATTGTTGTCGCCTTCAACACTCCATTCAAGGGCAATTGGGCCTCCTCTTTCCTTGCCATCACTGAGGCATGAAATCAAGACAACTTGACAAAAAGCCTTCCAAATGTGAAGCTCCTTGGTTTGTTTCTATGTTAGAGCGATCAGTTGGATTCATCCGATTTTAAGAACTCATAGAAAAATCCAAAATATTAGAAAGTAAAGAAGAAACAAACAATTTAGGAGAATTACTCTTGTTGAAGTCGAAGGAGAAAAAGCCAATTGGAGCTTCAAAAGGTTCTTCTTAAGATCACGAACAAGCTCAAATATGAAGAAGGAATGAAGAGCGAGAAGTGACATCTCTTGTTTAGAGAGTGGTGGGCTAGCAAGATAGATAACCCATCTAAAAAAAAATTTGTAAACTCATAAGCAAAAATACATTAAGAGTGACGGAACAAGGTTGCAAGGATTTTGCTTTGAGTCCAATATTTTATCTATTGGGCATCCCTTCGGGATTGAAAGTCTCAATGAATCAATGTTAACAGAGGCGTAGACGAGCTTCTATACTAGAGGTTCATGTGGATTAATATTTCTAGGAAAGATATGGTGATCAACACATTTCTTATTTTTTTCACACAACATTTATATTGAGACCAGAAAGTTCTTGTGCGGGATCAAAAGATCAAACTTACCATATGCGTTGAAACCCAATTTCCAAGATAGATATCAGTTTCTCAATGTGTTTTTTTATACATAAAAGATTCCAAACAATTGATTTTTAAATGGAGATTCCATCGAGGCCTACTCCCTAGGGCTTTAACTTTGAAATTGCAACTGTACAAGGAAGGGCATAGTACCCATGGGATCCCCCTTATCCCACAAGAAAAAGGGTTTACATAGCTGGGTTAAATGGCGGTCACAACAACCGCGGAGTAGAATAAGCGATGGCACATCAGCCACATGATACATCATTCCAAGTTAACATAAAAGTTGTTGGTGCAATTCAGAAGCCTACACATTTGGCTTGTAGTCCATACACATATGGAGATGCATAGGAACCAATGCTAGTGGTTAATTACCATTTTACTCTTTTGTAAAAGTCACATTTGCCTTGAAATGTTTGTAAACACCTACCAAAAGGAACTTATGGAAAAGTTAGATTTGATTGATGGTTTATCTCCTAGGATGTAGGAGCATGATTATAGAGGGCCAAAAGTTTGAATTCAAATTCAAAATTTGAACTCAACCACTATAAAAGTGATCATCAAAAAGTCGCGGGTAGAAGTGATACTTTCCGAGCTTCTCATTATCAATTATGAGTGTGTTTGAGGCCTACACTCTAGCCCACACCTATCTACACCATTAGCCACTGATCTTCATGCCTATGGCATTGTATACAAGTGTTCATTAATACCTATATCTAGATTGTTCATTTCTGAGTTCTCTGTCATAGTCTCTGAAAGTCTATCAACTTCTTGAGAGCATATCTCACTCATTTCTTCACCAAATGCAATGATATATAGCTTCTCGGAACCATCTCAAAGTTGTCTATACGCTCTCAAAATTTGTAGGATTTCTATTTAGCCATTTCAGAGAAAAGTTCATCGAAGTGATCACTGGTCAAAGTCTGCAACAGTCCTAAAATATCGAGGGTAAAGGTTTACTTGCTAAATTGATTTCTCTGAGCATAGTTAATCTTTTTAAGTGATATCACTTGGAACAGTTAGCTTGCTAAGCTAATTAGATACCTCTAAAAGTAATTTTTCCAATTCCTACTGTGCTGGTCATACTAAGCAAAAGATACAGGTGTCAAGTCAAAAATAGAAGGTTTTCTTGAAGGCTTGAAGTTCAATGTTGTCTGTTTTGATTCATTTGTTTCATACATCATTTCCAAAGTACATAGGCAATTTTATGGTGACATTAGAAAGCTAAGAAGGTCTACTTATCAACTCTGAAGCATCAAAGGGCTAGTACAAAGTAGGATTTGGCAGTACCTACTCATCCTCTTGAAGTGTCCATCCATCATTCCCAACAGTGGTATCAGAGCAAGTTAAGGTAAAATGGGAGATGGTTTTCCTTCATTTATTGATAAATTGGATAGGAACAACTATCAGGCATGGTCTCTAAGGATGAAGACATACCTACAAGGAAGGAGTCTTTATGGTTACATCTCAGGAGATGAGGAATTTCCCTCATTCAAAACTAGAGGACTACCAACAAAGCAAGAACATGAAAAGCTCAACACATGGTGTGCCAAGGATGCACTAGCAAGGTCTTACTTACTCAACTCCATCTTTGATTTTCTTTTCCCACATATTAGAAACTATAAGACATCTGAAGAGACTTGGGAAAGCTTGTCATCCTATTTCTCTTCCAACACAAGGGCCAAAAAAAATCAGTTGTGGATTGAATTCACCACATTAAGGAAGCAACCTAAGCAGGCTATTTCAAAGTCTCTGAATAAGATTAAAGATGTAGTAGATCAGTTAGCAAGCATAGGAGAAGAGATTGAAGAAGAGCAGATAGTAAGGCAAGTGATCAATGGGATCAAAGATGATGACAAATGGGAAAGCTTCACCACTGCCATGGACCTTTACATGGACATGCAGATTCCAGACCTTACCACACTCATGGGGCAATTGTTCACTCATGAAGCCAAGCTCAACAAGAATGGATACTCATCCAAAGGTAATAGTTCTTCTGCCCTATACACTGATAAAAGTAAATCTAAAGATAAAGGCAAGAACAAGAAGATAGAAGATGAAGGCACTACCTTCCAAGTCAACTATGCAGGGAGAGGTAGATCATCAAGAGGAAGGTGCAGAGGAGGTAAGCAAGGTAGGGGGAGATCCTATAAGTCCTCACCATGCAACATTTGTGGTTTATCAAATCATACTACAGATGAGTGTTTCAGGAACTACAAGAATCAAAGTGGAAGAGGATATCAAAGAGGTTGATACTCACAATCAAGAGGCGGATTCAACCATCATCAAGGATACAACAACAACTACATTAACAATTACAACAACTACAATAACAATTACAACAACAAATACAATGGCAACTACCAAGGAGGATTCAAATCCAGAAAGGATTACAATAATTATACAGAAGAGCAAGATGATTCTCTTCTGATTATGAACATTACTTCAAAACCAAGTACAAATGATGACCATCTCTTCTACATTGACTCAAGATGCTCAAATCATGTGGCTGGCAGTGAAGCTCTACTCTCTGACCTTGAAGAACCAAGAGGTAAGCATCAAGTACAAACAAGTGATGACACCAAATACTCAGTAGTTAAAGTTGGAAATGTTAAGACTTCTGATGGAAATCAGAACTTGTTGAGTAGGGTTCTATATGTACCAACCATTACCAAAAATTTGATGAGTGTTGGATAGATTGTGGAAAAAGTTTTGCAGGTTAGATTCAACCAATTTGGAGCATTTGTGGAGGATCCCAAGCAGGGGTTCAAGAGAATTGTTAAAGGAGAAAAATCAAGTAGACGTTTTACTTTTGAGCTAGAAGACACAAAGAATATTGCACTCTACAATTATAAGATCAAACACTTTCAGAGCTTGAGATTTGGCATAAAAGGTTAGGGCACGTAGGAGAAAGAACCTTGAAATAGATATGCAGGGATCAATGTGTAATTGGAATACCCAATGTTTCCAAACAACACATGATATATAAATGTGGTGCTTGTCAGTTTGGGAAGTCTCACAGGTTACCGTTCTTAAGGAAAGGCCACATACATGAGGACTACCTAGAGCTTATCCATACAGATGTATGGGGACCAAGCAAAGACCCCTCAATCTCAGGATCAAGGTACAATGTATCTTTTATTGATGATTATAGCAGATGGATTGTATTGTACTTTATGAAGCACAAAGATGAAGTGTTCAATTGTTTTAAAAAGTATCTTGCACTTGTTGAGAATTAGACAGGGAAGAATCTAAAGAAGCTAAGGTCAGATGGAGGAGGTGAGTACTTCTCCAATGAGTTTGAAGCCTTCTTGCAAGACAGAGGAATCAAGAGAGAACTCACCACAAGGTATACCCCTGAACAGAATGGGTAGCTGAGAGAAGAAATAGGTTGACTGTTCAAACAGCTAGGTCAATTTTAAATGAAAAGAAATTACATAACTACCTATGGGCCGATAGTGTTTCTACTGCCACTTACCTCATAAACAGGTTACCATCTAAGTCCCTTGATGGGATGACCCCTTATGAAGCATGGCATGGGAAGAGACCCACTACAATATATCGAGGGTATACCGAGGCTGCTATCGAGGCAAATGAACGGGCAGGATTTCTTCGCGTCGTCGGTGTAGCAGTCGGTACAGGCGTCGAAAACAAAGCACTGGTATGGCGCGGGTATGAGCGTCAGTATAACTATCGGTATACGCATCGGAAATACTGACACTTATACCGGCATCAATACTGACGCATATACCGACGGCCCCTGGGTGTAGCGGCGCATATACCGATGACCATACTGGAGCTACCGACGCGTATACCGACAACCATACCTGCACAAATGTTTTTGGGCAGAGTGTGTTGTCTTTTGCTACAACATGATGTTGTTTAGCAAAAGACAATACACTCTACCCAAATGAGTACAAGTGTTATGTACTCTAATGGCAACCAAAACATAAACTTATATGAGTAAAAATGAACAATGATTCATGTACAGAAAGTTGTATATTCCATAAATGAAAAATGTACAAAAGTGTGGCAAAGCACTTCCATATAGGAACGGAATACAAAATTATGGTAGATCATTGCCACATAGGAGTGTAATACAAAATTGTGGCAATTTGACAAAAAAGGGTTTCTATTCAGCCATTTCAGAGAAAAGTTCCTCGAAGTGATCACTAGTCGAAGTCTGCAACAATCCTAAAATATCGGGGGTAAAGGTTTACTTTCTAAATTGCTTTCTCTGAGCATAGTTAATATATTTAATTGATATCACTTGGAATAGCTAGCTTGCTAAGCTAATTAGATACTCCTAAAAGGAATTTTTTGAATTCCTACTATGCTGGTTATACTGAACAAAAGATACAGCAGGTGTCAAGTCAAAAATAGAATGTTTTCTTGAAGGCTTCAAGTTCAAAGTTGTCTGTTTTGATTCATTTGTTTCATACATCATTTCCAAAGTACATAGGCCATTTTATGGTGACATTGGAAAGCTAAGAAGGTCTACTTATCAACTCTGAAGCATCAAAGGGCTGGTACAAAGCAGGATTTGGTAGTACCTACTCATCCTCTTGAAGTGTCCATCCATCATTCCCAACAAAAGATTCTAAACGAATGTTTATTAATCCAGATCATTATTGCATTTAAGTCCCAGGTTCAAAACTTAATATGCTTTTGATTTTCTCGAAAACTTAGGAATCAATTGGGTTTTGCAAAGGGCAATCCTATCGTTCTCTATTAGTTAACAACAAGGTTTTCAGTAATCAAGATTTTGTGTTGTTATTAAGGATAACCACAAGGCTAAATATTGGATCTATTTGCACTCTTAGGCATACAACATGAGAGATTATGACATCAATACTTGCAGACTTAATGCCTTTATTTTCAAACAAGCAATAGAATATCACAATATCAAAGATAAGTAAATTGACATGTATGAACACACCACAATTCTTCTCCGATCAAATAAGAAAATATGTACAAATAATTTCTCATAAAGTGAGATTGATCAATGCGCGTGGTCAGCACTTGATTGAAGAAAATGCAATTCTCATAAATGTTCAATTCGTGTAAAGAAACTTTGATTAAAGTGGCAATTCTCATAAATGCAATTCTCATAAATGTTTTGACTAAATTTTGATTGAAGAAAATGCAATTCTCATAAATGTTTGATCCATAAAGATAGTTATGAAAGATTAAAGTTCCAGATGCACCATATCTTCTTCATTTAAACCATAGAGGTTTCCCCCGGTAAATGGATGCTGATGTTCATGTCTTTGCTGATTAACCATCAAACACCCATGATTCTATTATGAAATTAAGTGTTAACCTTCATAGATTTAACTCATTTCAATAACTATATTATACCTTATGGATTCATATACACCATCTCATAACTATTGATTGGTGGTCAAGGCAATACAATCTTATGTACAGTATATCAATTACTAGAAGAAGAATGTCGCGCCAAGTACTTCATCATATTCTTGTGCAATGAGGGTCTGTAAGTGAGGCATCAGATCTTTTCTATTTATATCATCATTGACATAATATACATATATATATATATATATATATATATATATATATATATATATATATATATATATATATATATATATATATATATATATATATATGTGTGTGTGTGTGTGTGTGTATATATATATATATATATATATATATATATATATATATATATATATATATATATATATATATATATATATATATATATACATACATATATATATATATATATATATATATATATATATATATATATATATATATATATATATATATATATATATATATATATATATATATATATAGATGTGTATGTACGTATGTATATATATATATATATATCCTATCAGTATACAGTATGAATAGCACATTCACATCATCTTTTTCATTTTAAGAACGGTCTAATATATACAGACCAATGCGTCAAAATACTAGAAACTCTTTTCATGAAAAATGAGAGTACATGGGATCCTTGTGCTAATACAAAGAGTACCACAAGATATCCGGCATAGGTAAGTCAAAGACCAAGTTCACACTAACTTCCTGATGCACAACAACCACTAGATAAGGACAACTCCTGGAAAAGTTTTGTGCTCATGCAATTCCTAGCCAAATTGAAGCATCATAGAATGCTTTAGATAGTACATCACAAGCTTCCTGAATTGTGTAGAAAAGTACAGAAGACTACAAACAATGAACTTGAGAGTTCCCTTTCCTCGAGCATCCAATCATATAATAGACCTTAAGAAAAAAAAACGTGTTTTGTAGACCAAGGAGGATAATTGCATTTTCCGTGGTGGTGGATAATTTTAGAGAAACTAAGCGAGGAATACATGTTTTCAATCCACAAGGATAATATGCTTCACTAGAGTATTACAAAACACCATTGGAGCTAAGTAAAATAATAGAAGAGAACATTGAAACAGGTAAAGCTAAAAGTTTTATTACTTTAGGTACATGTACCCCAAAAAATTAGTGGTGTAGGGAGCAATTCCTTGCTATAATCCATGCTAACACATTGGAAGATAGTCAAAGATGCACATCAACAAGTTTCCAAGTACCTATCAATACAATTCCTTTCTAGTTGGAGACAAAAAGAACATTCCGTATCTCAAAAGACACCACGACAAAGGTGGCCCCGAAGGTAAAGAATAGTATCCAAATTATTACCGAAGTCCCAAGTAGTGAAAAATCACCTAGATAATTTCCCCTTTAAGATACTCATGCATATATGTAGTTATGTATGTATGTATGACTCTATCACGGTTGTGATGGATTGAGTCTCCAAACTATGGACCACTTCGGTGTTTATATATGCACTCATTTGCAATGTTTTATGATTAATATACATTAGTATGCTTTACATATAGGCAAACAACTAAGGTGAATCCCTTGGTAAAGCGGGTGCAATGTTCAATATGGTAAATTGTCGGGTAGGGGTTACAATATGTGGACCCTTATAGGGAACTATTCTACCTATGAGCAAGAAAGTTTTCGATAATTAATGCTCTTAAGAAGTGGTGCCATTATTTGTATGGATCAAAGGTAACGATTGCCTTTGATCAGGAAAGCATCAAGTGGTTTGCAAATCAACTAGACATAAGAGGTAGAAAAGCTAGATGGGTTGAACAACTTCAAGAGGTTGATTATGAAATCAACCATAGAAAAGGAATGTCCAAGGTAGTGGCAAACATCTCAAGATGGATTCCTATGTTCAAAAATCTAATTTTTGTACAACTTAATTGTGAACCTATTTCTACTTTGAAAGGCAATTGCAAAGAATATCCAACCTATAGTCAAGCATGGAAAGAAGTTGAGGAAGAACAGGCAAATGAAACAAGTACTTCTAAAGGAAATTTGAAACAGTATTCCCTCAAGGAGGAATATTTGCTTTATAGAGATGATCTTTGTGTCACAAGTAAATCCAACATATGAAATCTAGTACTTTTTGAATGCCATGATGCACCAAATGCTAGACATCCAAATGTTCATCAAACCTATGAACTACTAAAATGACATTTTTAGTGGCCTAGTATACATCGAGATGTAGAAACGTATGTATCAAAATTCCATAAATGTCAAATGAATAAGTTTGAAAGATTGAAAATTTGAGGATTATTTTGCATCATCTAGAGATTTCAAAGGAAAATGTGAAAGCATCTCCATTGATTGTATTTCATGATTACTCCACACTCACAGAGGCAATGTTTAAGTTTGGGTGGTAATAAATAGGTTGACTAAGTTAGCTCACTTTAAACCTTTCAAGACTACTTATAAGTCTCTTGAATTGGAAAAAATATTTCTAAATCAAATTTAGAGACTATGTTCTTGTAAATATAGTCTGTGTTAGAGATGCTAGATTTAAAAGTCATTTTTGGTGAGTAGTCTTTAATAGACTTGAAATAAATTGAGCTTGAGTATGGTTGAGCATCCCTAAAGGGATGGAAAAACTAAGAAATTCTATCAAATTTTTGAAGACATATTAAGAGCTTATAGCACTTCCAAACAAAATCATTGGGAAGATTATCTCTTTTCAACCTTGTAGATCTATTTTTTCCATGCAAATTTCTCATCGTCTCATGATTGTCTTGGTATCTTTTCTAATTCTTCTTCTTTGGTGGATATCATTTTCTTTCAAAGTTTTCATAAAAAATATCCGTTCATGTTAGGCTATCTAGTTGGGCACTTTGCCTTTTGAGGTGTGTCGATATATTTAGGTAGTGATGTGTGTGCACAGTCTAGGACCATGAGGGCACTGTTTTCTCTCTTTAGGAGGTCCCCCCCCCCCCTTGTATATATGCCTATTTCCCTAACAGGCTACTTATCTTTGTACATTCTAGTGGTAATAGATTCAGTATTGTGTGTTGTGCTCCAAGCTTCTTCTTCTTCCTTGTGTTGTTCACGTGCTTCCATAGACGTCTAACTCCAACAATTGGTATCAGAGTAGGTCGCCGCTTCATCTAGGGCATTGTCTACACCTCCTTGGTTGTAGTCTTTGAATCGCATGAAATTTGGTAAGCATACTCAGGATGTTTTAGAGATCAAAACTGCTTCAGTCTGTGTGCCAAAATTGCAAACTGAGCTTGTTTCGGCCTCAGAATGCATTATCATAGTGCTTGTGCAGGCTATTTCATCTTTTTGTGCCAAAGATATATACCAATTTTTGTTCGCCAATATAGGCACTTCAAAGTCTACCACAAGTCTAACAGAACTTGTTTGGGTAGTTCCGTTAAACTTTTTCAGATACGGTTTTTTGCATCAAGGTATTTGAGTCAATGGCCATGGCCGAAAGAA
>MU260598.1:175000-178535 GCA_020310875.1 Ceratopteris richardii
AAGAGACTAAGGTCAGATGGAGGGGGAGAGTATTTTTCAAATGAGTTCAATGATTACTTGTGGAATGCAGGTATAAAGAGAGAAGTTACTTGCAGGTACTTTCCTCAACAAAATGGGGTAGCAGAAAGAAGAAATAGGACTCTTGTTGAGTTTGCAAGGTCCATGATGAAAGAGAAGAATTGCCCAAATTATTTGTGGGTAGAGGCTGTAAATACAGCTACATATTTGGTTAATAGATTGCCTTGTAAAGCTTTGCAGGGCATGACACCATATGAAGCTTGGTGGGGTAAGAAACCTACCTTAGATCATTGCAGAATATTTGGATGCTTGGCATATGCATATGTGCCATCTCAATTGAGGCATAAGTTGGAGCCTAAGGCAGAAAAGTATGTATTCATTGGTTATGATGATAAGCAAATGGGATACAGGTTGTGGAGTCCATCCACAAAGCAATTTATTGTATCCAAGGATGTTACATTTGATGAGCACGGTACTTGGTATGCAGGTAAATATAATGTACATGCAGATGATGAAGAAGTAGTGGATCAAAGAAAAGGTAAAGCAAAGATTCAATTACTTGATGAAAGTGAGAACAATGAAGTGCAGGATGAAGTTGAAGAGAGGCCAAGGTTTGATCCAGAATGTGATGAACCAGAGACCTCAAGAAGTGCAGAAGTTAGGAGATCATCTAGGCACAAATGGCAACCTACAAGGTATAGCTATGACACTTCATTCTTGACTACTAAAGATTATGCTTATTTGGTAAAAGCAGATGAAGACCCTTCTACATTTGAAGAGGCTAAAGGGAAGAAGAATTGGGAAGATGCTATGCAAGAGGAGTATGATGCATTGATAGAGAATCAGACTTGGGATTTGGTTCCTAAACCTAATAGCCAGAAAATCATTGGTTGTAAGTGGGTTTACAAGACTAAAAGATTTGCAGATGGAAGTGTGTCTAGGTACAAAGCTAGACTTGTTGTGAAAGGATATGCACAGACATATGGAGTGGATTATGATGAGACTTATAGTCCTGTGGCAAAGATGACAACCATCAGGACACTCATAGCAATTGCTGCTTGTAAAGGTTGGAAGTTGTCTCAATTAGATGTTAAAAATGCTTTCTTGAATGGTTACATTTCAGATGAAGTCTACATGGAGCAACCAGATGGGTTCAAAGATCAATTGAGTCCAAATTATGTATGTAAGCTCAAGAGAGCTTTGTATGGGTTGAAGCAAGCCCCAAGGGCTTGGAATTATAGGCTTGTAAAATTCTTGAATGATCTTGGATTTCAAGCATCAAAGGCAGATAGTAGCTTGCTAGTCAAAGCAAGTGAAGATGGGTTCATTTATGTTTGTATTTATGTTGATGACATAATACTTACAGGAACAGATGATAAGGAGATACAAATGATCAAGAAGCAGATGGAGAAAGAGTTCAAAATCAGTGATTTGGGGAACCTATCATTCTTCTTGGGAATGGAGATCTCTTATACTCAACATGGAGTATATGTGACCCAAGAAAGGTATCTTAAAAATTTGCTAACCAAATTTAAAATGGAAGATTGCAGGGTTGCACCTACACCTTTGGAAGTGAACCATAAATTGTCTAGGTTTGGAGGAGAAGAGTTCAGAGACATGAAACTCTATCAAAGTTTAGTTGGTAGCTTGATTTATGCTACATTGACAAGGCCTGACTTGTCATATGCAGTTGGTGTGCTTTCACAATTCATGCATTGTCCTAGAAAGGAACATTGGATTGCAGGACAAAGAATACTTAGGTACATCAAGGGTACACTCAAAGAAGGGTTGTACTATGGGTTTACTTCAGATACAAGAATCAAGATATATAGTGATGCAGATTGGGAAGGTAATGTGGATGATAGAAGATCAACACATGGATACTTGTGCTATGTAGGAGACAAATTGATTTCATGGTGTTCCAAGAAGCAACATACAGTTGCTTTGTCATCCACAGAGGCAGAATATAAAGGTATGGTGGAAGCTGCAAAGGAGGTAATATGGTTAAAGACACTTATGAAAGTTTTTGATGTGGTTCAAAGTACTCCTATTGTTTGTGGAGACAACATGAGTTCTTTATACTTGGCAGCTAATCCTGTGTTTCATGCTAGAACTAAGCATATTGAAATACAGTATCATTTTCTGAGAGAGAAGGTCATTGAGAAGGAAATTGAAGTCATACACACCCCTACAAAAGATCAACTTGCAGATATGATGACTAAAAGTTTGGATGGACCTAAGTTGCAGAGGTTTAAAGATATGGCAGGAATAAAGAAGATGCAGGTAATCACAATTGAAGATTGAGGGGGAGCTGTTGGAGCAGAGCAATCATCAATAGTGATTATATGAAGATCAAAGTGAGAAGATATGTGGAAGAATGAAGATTACTTTCAGAGGAAGAAAATAGAATCAGAAATGTTTCTTTTGTATATTACTCTTGTAAATAGTTCAATGTATTTTGAAAAAGATGACGAGTTAGACTCGTATATATATCTACAGATACGTATTCATAGATGAGAGAGTGATGTAGATCAGATAGAGAAGAATAGGTGAAGAGGTGATGAACATTGTATGTATCATCAACCATATGCATGAAAAGTAATGAAGAAGAAAATGTTGTAGAATTCTGCGCGTCGATCTTCTCTCCCATTCTCCTTCTGTGCTTAATCTTTTGAGGAATCCTTTTGCACGTATCTAAGTCCATAGCTAATCTATCTATGGCTAGAATTTGAGAGATTAATTTCAATCAGGCTGTGAGAATTTTGTTTAGGAACATTCATATGTGAAGATTTTCTGAGAGTCGAAAAATCTGGCGCACATTTCAACTTCAAAGAAATGGTCAGTGCTCAGTCCACAGTGTAAAGTTTTACACAAGTGAGGGCTTAAAATCTAAGTTAGAAGGTGAGCCATCTATGGCTAAAAGATCTTGATCAAACGGGTTCGACATTGTGAGAACCAGTGCTAAGAAGTTGCAGGTGTCAAAGTCGCCATTGCAGAGAAGCACTTTCAGACATAGGTAAAGTATTTCACACATTTCTCAGTGTGTACTTAATCTTTTTGAGAGATTTAACTTGGCAAAGTTGCGCAACCTTAAGGCAAAGTGTTGTGCAAAGTTTTATCAAAAACTTTACAGGATTGATTAGTCAATGAGTGACTAATCTGCAACAGACTTTTCTGAAGAAACTGAATTTTTCAGAATAATCAATTTCCTGATAATTTGGTGAAGATTCTCTAAATTAGGTGGAGTCTAAAGTTGATCTTGATATAGAAGTGATCTAAATTCAAGGTCAACTTGTTCTTTTGGAGATTAACACTCTCATCATCTATCTATCTATCTATCTATCTATCTATCTATCTATCTATCTATCTATCATCTATCTATCTATCTATCTATCTATCTATCTATCTATCTATCTATCTATCCATCTATCTATCTATCTATCTATCTATCTATCTATCTATCTATCTATCTATCTATCTATCTATCTATCTATCTATCATCTATCTATCTATCTAT
>MU260599.1:5000-35000 GCA_020310875.1 Ceratopteris richardii
GCCTGGTGAGTCGGCTAGTGGGGAGCTCTCTGACTCTGAGAATAAGGTCACCAACTGGAAGAGGGCCTCCACTAGCATCGGTGGTGTGCCAAGCTCAGCTCGTATAATGTCATGTGGAACGGAGGGCTTGCTGCGCAGCAAGCGTGATATCATGGTGATCTGGGGCCTCTCAATCTGCGTCCACATCGCCTCTGTGATCCCTGGTGCCCATATTGCTGCTGCGTACATCAATGCGGGTGTCACTAGAGTGTCAAAGAGCCACCCCTTAGTCCGGGGCTCCTGAAAGCAGCGTCTCTCCAATCCTGCAAGTGCCGCATAACCTCGCGTCAATCTATCTCTCGCAGCGTGTGCCATGGAGAATACCCCTGTGCTGCCCGAGAAGGTGATACCTAGGTAGACGTAGGAGTCCACTACCTCTATCTGTCCTCCAGCTGCTCTGAAAGAGGCGCGATGGCGTACTGTCCTGGAGGTATGGAAGATCATGACCTTGGTCTTGCCAAGGTTCACTGTGAGTTCTCTCTCCATGCAAAAGGTATCGAGCGCCTGTAATGTGACTGCAACCCCTCCTGTGACTCTGAGAGCAGGACAATGTCATCAGCATATAATAGGATATGTACTGGCGTACCTCCGAGGTCTCCTCCTCGCCCTCCCTTCTCGTTGTATATACTCCGTGATCTCGTCGATGTAGAGACCTAAGAGAGTGGGTGAGAGAGGGCAACCTTGTTTCACACCAATGGTGCTAACAAGGCTGTCTGATAGGACCGCCGGGGCAGCGTACCCTGCCTGTGACTCGTGCATACAAAGCGTGGATGGCCCATAGCATGTCTGATGGAAGCTGTAACTCCTGGAGCCTCCGTAGTAGTCTCTCTCGAGGGACCATGTCGAAGGCTTTGCGGAAATCCACAAAGCAACAGTATAGTCTCTGCTTCCTCGCCTTCGCGCTCTCAATCAAGCAACGAAGCACGAAGATGTGGTCGATGGTGGAGAAAGTGCGGCGGAAGCCTGCCTGGCCGGGTGCTCTGATCCCTGCTGCCTCAGTGTGTGTACTGAGCTCTGCCTCTAGTACTGCCCCATAGATCTTGGCTAGGATATGGCCTATCATAATAGTCCAGGATATGGCCTATCATGAGAGAGAGAGAGAGAGAGAGAGAGAGAGAGAGAGAGAAGAGAGAGAGAGAGAAGAGAGAGAGAGAGAGATAGAGAGAGAGAGAGAGAGAGGAGAAGAGAGAGAAGAGAGAAGAGAGAGAGAGAGAGAGAGATGAGAGAGAGAGAGAGAGAGAGAAGAGAGAGAGAAAGAGAAAGAAAGTGTTTTTTACGTCTCTATTAGGAGGCCGAACTCGGCCTATGAGACAAATCGATGTACATGGGTGTATCTTCTGTCAATGAGAAAAGATAAAAGTGCCTGAAAAGAAACTGGTTAAGCTGATATAGATCTCCGTAGTATGCATGTGGGGATACCCATGAAAGTGGTGGGGGGTGTATGGAGTGCGATATCTATGATAGTCTATATGCAAAAGGTAGTACAACAACCATGAGAATGCATCTAAAACGGACTAACTAGCTCCATCCTGTGCTAGTGGGTGGGATGTAATATGTGATACATAGGTGGAGGTGGAGTCAGGGCCACCCTGATGGCTGCAACGGGATCGGCCATCATCTGGGATCGTCTCTCCTCCATGGCGCGATGGTCACAAGCCTGGATCTCCGCAATCTGGTGTCGGTGAAGTCTCTGGGCCCGATATCCTATAGCACGGGGTCGTCTCCTAGCTCGAGATACCTGAGCCTGCTGAAGAGTCACCCCGCTCGGTATGTGGGCTGAGGGGGGGAGGGCTTGCAGCACGTCGTGGAATAAAGAAGTCAGTGAGCTGACTCTGTCTCCCTCCTGTATGGAGTGCTACAGTAGGCTGGAGTAGGGAATCTCTGTGACTCTGTATCTCTAGTAAGAATCGCCCGAACTGTCGCTGGTCTCTAGAGTCCATGATCTCTCGGAGGGTGGGCTGCCCTGCAAACAGAGTCTCGTATCTGCCTCTGATGCCATCATATGCGCTACATCTGCATACAAAGTGCTCCTCATCCTCCATCTCTACTCTGCATACTCTGCATATCCGCTCCTCTCTTGGAATGTCTGCGGCTCTGCCCGTCTCAATCTCGAGTCGGTGTGATGAGACTCTCAGCTGGCCAATCGCTACCCTCAAGCTATGAGGCATGTGAGTATCCATGTAGCGTGGTCGCTGGATGAAACCGTCAGCTAGTATGTCTATGAACTGGTCTCGATAGTGCGATAGTCTCGATCCCATGTGTGCTGTGTGCCATGTCTGACTAATGTAGAGCTGCCAGAGATCCTGTCTGAGCACAACATTCCTCTCACGACGAGAGAGGTGGATGTGAGGTGAGTCTGGGTCATACTGAAAAGGCGGCAATCTGTCCATATCAAGTCCATGACTATCAAACCAGACTCTAACCTGAGTGTACCAAGCTCTCTCATATCCTAACTCTGATATCTGTATAGATGCCTCAAGAGCTCTGTGTGTGAGTCTATCTGTAGGGAGGTCCCTAATCCTCTGAATAAAGCAGATAGTCTGGAATAGTGCCTCTACTGCCATGGGTGAGAGAGAGAGAGAGAGAGAGAGAGAGAGAGAGAGAGAGAGAGAGAGAGACGAGAGAGAGAGAGAGAGAGAGAGAGATGAGAGAGAGAGAGAGAGAGAGAGAGAGAGAGAGAGAGAGAGAGAGGAGAGAGAGAGAGAGAGAGAGAGAGAGAGAGAGAGAGAGAGAGAGAGAGAGAGAGAGAGAGAGAGAGAGAGTTTAGGTTGCAGCTTTTAGTTGAGAGAGAGTTGAGAGGTAGAGAGTTGAGAGAGAGTTGAGAGAGAGAGAAAGAAAGAAAGAAAGAAAGAAAGTCATATTAACGTCTTCTGGAGGCCAAACTTGGCCTACGAGACAAAAACCATGTAGAAGTGTAGTAACCCTGTGTAGAGGATGAAATGAAATAAAAGGTATATCGCGACAGAAGATATATATAAAGCTGGAAAAGGATGGGGAGATGTGGCTCTGACTCCGCAGATAGTGGCCACCTAATACATGGGGGACATGTGAGTAAAAGTGTGAGTAAAACACCCTAGCTACCGGTGAATGGGTGGAGGTGGGTGTAGTATGTGGTACATCGGGGGTGGTCTGAGTGCCTCCTGAAGGAAGACAACCCATGGAGTGGTGGTGCGCCTATGCTCCATCATGTGGTCGTAGGCTGTCCTGATGCATGAGATATCCTCCTGATATAGTCGTGGTCGATGATATGTGCCCCTGCGTGGTCGGCGCCGTGCTCTCTGTGCTGCTGCCTGGTGGAGCGTGAGCCCTATAGATGGACCTCTCTGATGTAGCTCAGCTCGCTGAAAAAACTCGGTAATGGTCTGCTGCGTACTCACCCGTGGCTCATGTGTGGGCTGGAGTGACCGACCTCGCCTCTCGTATGCTACTGCGAGTAAGCGTCCCAAGCGTCGCTGGTCTCCCATACTCATGCATAACTGGAGTGTCTCCTCTATCTGGAAATGTGCTCGTAGGTCTACATATGCTGGGCATCTGATAACAAAATGCTCCTCACTCTCTACCTCTGTCTCGCATACTGGGCACCGCCTCTCCTCACGGTGGACTCCCCTGGATCGACCCCTCTCAATCTCGAGCTGATGTGATGAAACCCGGAGCTGCCCAATGACGACTCGAAGCTGGTGGGGTAGATATGTCTGCATGTATCTCGGAATCTCGATGAAGCCCTCGTCCGATATATGTAGAAAATGCTCACGGTAATAGAGCATTTTCGGTGGCAATGTATCCCTAGGGCTCAGCCATGTCCTCTGTATGTATGTATGCCATATCTCCTGACGAATGATCCTATTCCTCTCTTGATGAGAGAGAGAGTAGGTGGGTGCATGTGAGTCGTACTGTAGTGGTGGTAGCCTGTCTATGTCAAAGCCGTGGTGGGCCAGCCAGTCTCGTGTCTGCGCATACCATGAGGAGGTGTCGCCTGCTAATGCCATGTCCCGTGATGCCTGTAAAGCCCGATAAGCAATGCCCTCTGTATCCATGCTCTGGAGTCTGTGTAATAGGCATACTGTCTGGAATAGTGCCTCAACTAGCATCGGTGGTGCAGCAAGCTCTGCTCTAATGATATCATGTGGTACTGAAGGCTTGCTCCGGATAAGTCTGGAAATCATGAGGATCTGTGGCCTCTCTAATGCTGTCCATACTGATGTGGCTAATCCTGGTCCCCATATGGCTGCCCCATACATGAGCGCTGGTGTAACCAAAGTGTCGAAGAGCCACCCTTTTGTGCGGGGCTCCTGAAAATATGCCTGGTGGCACTGTCTCTCCATCAAGGCAAGTGCTGCATATCCACGTGTGATGCGGTCACGGGCTGCCTGAGACATAGAGAAGACCCCTGATGCTGCTGTAAATGTCACTCCCAAGTAAACATATGATCCGACCACCTCAATGGGTCCACCCGCTGCCGTGAACAAACTATGTCTGCGTACCTGTGCTGATGTATGAAAGATCATGACCTTGGTTTTACCAAGGTTCACAGATAACCCTCTGTGTGCGCAAAAGTCATCTAGGCCATGTAGATGATGCTGTAGACCTTCTGCAGACTCTGAAACCAGTACAATATCATCAGCATATAAAAGAATATGGACAGTGGACCCGCGTACCTCAATGCCATCACCCCCCTGCTGCTGTATGTAGTCTACTATCTCATCAATGTAGAGACCAAAGAGGGTGGGTGAAAGAGGGCATCCTTGCTTCACCCCGATAGTGCTAGCAAGTGGATGAGATAAGCCCCTGGACATCTGACTCTGCCAGATACGCTTTCGTATAAGGCATAGATCCCCCATATCATCTCCTCTAGGGCTCCGATATCAAGTAGTCGTCTGAAGAGTCGTCCCTGGGAACGGTGTCAAATGCTTTGCGGAAGTCCACAAAGCAGCAATATAATCTCCTCTTCCTCACCCTTGCCTGGTCGATCAGGCATCTCAGAGTGAAGATGTGGTCAATGGTAGAGTAATCTCGCCTGAAGCCTGCCTGTCCTGGAGCCCTGATACCCTTCCTCTCAGCGAGAGAGAGAGAGAGAGAGAGAGAGAGAGAGAGAGAGAGAGAGAGAGAGAGAGAGAGAGAGAGAGAGAGAGGAGAGAGAGAGAGAGAGAGAGAGAGAGAGAGAGAGAGAGAGAGAGAGAGAGAGAGAGAGAGAGAGAGGAGAGAGAGAGAGAGAGAGAGAGAGAGAGAGAGAGAGAGGAGAGAGAGAGAGAGAGAGAGAGAGAGAGAAGAGAGAGAGAGAGAGAGAGAGAGAGAGAGAGAGAGAGAGAGAGAGAGAGAGAGTTTAGGTTGCAGCTTTTAGTTGAGAGAGAGTTGAGAGGTAGAGAGTTGAGAGGTAGAGAGTTGAGAGGTAGAGAGTTGAGAGAGAGAGAGAGAGAGAGAGAGAGAGAGAGAGAGGGAGAGAGAGAGAGAGAGAGAGAGAGAGAGAGAGAGAGAGAGAGAGAGAGAGAGAGAGAGAGAGAGAGAGAGAGAGAGGAGAGAGAGAGAGAGAGAGAGAGAGAGAGAGAGAGAGATAGAGAGAGAGAGAGAGAGAGAGAGAGAGAGAGAGAAAGTCATATTAACGTCTTCTGGAGGCGAAACTTGGCCTATGAGACAAAAAACCATGTCCAAGTGTAGTAACCCTGTGTGGAGGATAAAATGAAATAAAAGGTATATCGGGACACAAAGATATATAAGGCTGGAAAAGGATGGGAAGACGTGGCTGTGACTCCGCAGATAGTGGCCACCTAATACATGGGGGACATGTGAGTAAAAGTGTGAGTAAAACACCCTAGCTACTGGTGAATGGGTGGGGGTGGGTGTAGTATGTGGTACATCGGGGGTGTTCTGAGTGCCTCCTGAAGGAAGACAACCCATGGGGTGGTGGTGCGCCTATGCTCCATCATGTGGTCGTAGGCTGTCCTGATGCGTGAGATATCCTCCTGATATAGTCGTGGTCGATGATATCTGCCCATGCGTGGTCGTAGCCGTGCTCTCTCTGCTGCTGCGTGGTGGAGCGTGAGCCCTATAGATGGACCTGTGTGATGTAGCTCAGCTCGCTGAAAAAACTGGGTAATGGTCTGCTGCGTACTCACTCCTGGCTGATGTGTGGGCTGGAGTGACCGATCTCGCCTCTCGTATGATTCCGCGAGGAAGAGTCCCAAGCGTCTCTGGTCTCCCATAGTCATGCATAACGGGAGTGACTCCTCTATCTGGAACTGTGCTCGTAGGTCTAAGTATGCTGGGCATTTGATAACAAAATGCTCCTCACTCTCTCCCTCTGTCTCGCATACTGGGCACCACCTCTCCTCACGGGGGACTGCCCTGGATCGACCCCTCTCAATCTCAAGCTGGTGCGATGAGACCCGGAGCTGCCCACAGAGAGAGAGAGAGAGAGAGAGAGAGAGAGAGATGAGAGAGAGAGAGAGAGAGAGAGAGAGAGAGAGAGAGAGAGAGAGAGAGAGAGAGAGAGAGAGAGAGAGAGAGAGAGAGAGAGAGAGAGAGAGAGAGAGAGAGATGAGAGAGAGAGACGAGAGAAGGAGAGAGAGAGAGAGAGAGAGAGAGAGAGAGAGAGTCATATTAACGTCTTCTAGAGGCCAAACTTGGCCTATGAGACAAAAACCATGTACAAGTGTAGTAACCCTGTGTAGAGGATGAATTGAAATAAAAGGTATATCGAGACACAAAGATATATATAAGGCTCGAAAAGGATGGGGAGATGTGGCTCTGACTCTGCAGTTAGTGGCCACCTAATACATGGGGCACATGTGAGTAAAAGTGTGAGTAAAACACCCTAGCTACCGGTGAATGGGTGGAGGTGGGTGTAGTTTGTGGTACATCGGGTGTGGTCTGAGTGCCTCTTGAAGGAAGACAACCCATGGGGTGGTGGTGCGCCTATGCTCCATCATGTGGTGACTGGTCGTAGGCTGTCGTGATGCGTGAGATATCCTCCTGATATAGTCGTGGTCGATGATATCGGCCCATGCGTGGTTGGCGCCATGCTCTCTGTGCTGCTGCCTGGTGGAGAGTGAGCCCTATAGATGGACCTCTCTGATGTAGGTCAGCTCGCTGAAAAAACTGGGTAATGGTCTGCTGCGTACTCACCTGTGGCTGATGTGTGGGCTGGAGTGATCGATCTCGCCTCTCGTATGCTGCTGCGAGGAAGCGTCCCAAGCGTCGCTGGTCTCCCATAGTCATGCATAACTGGAGTGACTCCTCTATCTGGAACTGTGCTGGTAGGTCTACATATGCTGGGCATCGGATAACAAAATGCTCCTCACTCTCTACCTCTGTCTTGCATACTGGGCACCACCTCTCCTCACGGGGGACTACCCTGGATCGACCCCTCTCACTCTCGAGCTGATGTGATGAAACCCGGAGCTGCCCAATGGCGACTCGAAGCTGGTGGGGTAGATATGTCTGCATGTATCTCGGAATCTCGATGAAGCCCTCGTCCGATATATGTAGAAAATGCTCACGGTAAAAGAGCATTTTCGGTGGCAATGTACCCCTAGGGCTCACCCATGTCCTCTGTATGTATGTATGCCATATCTGTTGACGAATGATCCTAGTCCTCTCCTGATGAGAGAGCGAGTAGGTGGGTGCATGTGAGTCGTACTGTAGTGGTGGTAGCCTGTCTATGTCAAAGGAGTGGTGGGCCAGCCAGTCTCGTGTCTGTGCATACCATGAGGAGGTGTCGCCTCCTAATGCCATGTCTCGTGATGCCTGGAGAGCCCGATAAGCAATGTGCTCTGTATCCATGCTGTGGAGTCTGTGTAATAGGCATACTGTCTGGAATAGTGCCTCAACTAGCATCGGTGGTGCAACGAGCTCTGCTCTAATGATATCATGTGGTACTGAAGGCTTGCTCCGGATTAGTCTGGAAATCATGAGGATCTGTAGCCTCTCTAATGCTGTCCATACTGATGTGGCTAATCCTGGTCCCCATATGGCTGCCCCATACATGAGTGCTGCTGTAACCAAAGTGTCGAAGAGCCACCACTTTGTGCGGGGCTCCTGAAAATATGCCTGGTGGCACTGTCTCTCCATCAAGGCAAGTGCTGCATACCCACGTGTGATGCGGTCACGTGCTGCCTGAGACATAGAGAAGACCCCTGATGCTGCTGTAAATGTCACTCTCAAGTAAACATATGATCCGACCACCTCAATCGGTCCACCCGCTGCTGTGAACAAACTATGTCTGCGTACCTATGCTGATGTATGAAAGATCATGACCTTGGTTTTACCAAGGTTCACAGATAACCCTTTGTGTTTGCAAAAGTCATCTAGGCCATGTAGATGATGCTGTAGACCTTCTGCAGACTCTGAAACCAGTACAATATCATCAGCATATAAAAGAATATGGAGAGTGGACCCGCGTACCTCAATGCCATCACCCCCCTGCTGCTGTATGTAGTCTACTATCTCATCAATGTAGAGACCAAAGAGGGTGGGTGAAAGAGGGCATCCTTGCTTCACCCCGATAGTGCTAGCAAGTGGATGAGATAAGCCCCCCTGCCATCTGACTCTCCCAGAGAGAGAGAGAGAGAGAGAGAGAGAGAGAGAGAGAGAGAGAGAGAGAGAGAGAGAGAGAGAGAGAGAGAGAGAGAGAGAGAGAGAGAGAGAGAGAGAGAGAGAGAGATGAGAGAGAGAGAGAGAGAGAGAGAGACTGAGAGAGAGAGAGATGAGAGAGAGAGAGAGAGAGAGAGAGAGAGAGAAAGAAAGAAAGAAAGAAAGTGTTTTTACGTCTATTAGGAGGCCGAACTCGGCCTATGAGACAAATCGATGTACATGGGTGTATCTTCTGTCAATCAGAAAAGATAAAAGTGCTGAAAAGAAACTGGTTAAGCTGATATAGATCTCCGTAGTGTGCATGTGGGGATACCCATGAAAGAGAGAGAGAGAGAGAGAGAGAGAGAGAGAGAGAGAGAGAGAGAGAGAGAGAGAGAGAGAGAGAGAGAGAGAGAGAGAGAGAGAGAGAGAGAGAGAGAGAGAGAGAGAGAGAGAGAGAGAGAGAGAGAGAGATGAGAGAGAGAGAGAGAGAGAGAGAGAGAGAGAGAGAGAGAGAGAGAAAGAATGAAAGTCATATTAACGTCTTCTAGAGGCCAAACTTGGCCTATGAGACAAAACCATGTACAAGTGTAGTAACCCTGTGCAGAAAATGAAATGAAATAAAAAGTACTCGCTACCCAAAGCTATATAGGGCTGGAAAAGACTTGGGAGACGTGGCTCTGACTCTGCAGATGATGGCCACATGATACATGGGGAATCCATAATGTGAGTGAGTAAAATACCCTAGCTACTAGTGATGGGTGGACGTGGGTGTAGTATGTGGTAAATCGATGGTGGTCTGAGTGCCTCCTGAAGGAAGACAACCCAGGGGGTGGTGCTACGCCTCTACTCCATCATGCGGTCGTAGGCTGTCTTGATGCGTGAGATATCCTCATGATATAGTCGTGGTCGGCAATATCCAACCATGGGTGGTCGACGTCGTACTCTCTGTGCTTCTGCCTGATGGAGCGTGAGCCCTATAGATGGACCTATCTGATGTAGCTCAGCTCGCTCAAAGAACTGAGTAATGGTCTGTTGGGTACTCACCCGTGTCTGATGTGTGGGCTGTAGTGGCTGCTCTCGCCTCTCGTATGCTGTTGTAAGGAAGCGTCCCAATCGCTGCTGGTCTCCCATAGTCATGCATAGCTGGAGGGACGACTCTATCTGAAACTGTGGTCGTAAGTCTAAGTATGATGGGCATCTGATAATAAAATGCTCCTCACTCTCTACCTCTGTCTCGCATACAGGGCACCACCTCTCCTCACGGGGGACTCCCCTGGACCGACCCCTCTCAATCTCAAGCTGATGTGATGAAACCCGAAGCTGTCCAATGACGACTCGAAGGTGGTGGGGTAGGTATGTCTGCATGTATCTCGGAATCTCGATGAAGCCCTCGTCCGACATATGTAGAAAATGCTCACGGTAATAGAGCATTTTCGGTGGCAATGTATCCCTAGGGCTCACCCATGTCCTCTGTATGTATGTATGCAGTATCTCCTGACGAATGACCCTATTCCTCTCCTGGTGAGAGAGCGAGTAGGTGGGTGCATGTAAGTCATACTGTAGTGGTAGTAGCCTGTCTATGTCAAAACCATGGTGGGCCAGCCAATCTCGTGTCTGTGCATACCATGAAGGGGTGTCGCCAGCTAATGCCATATCACGTGATGCCTGGAAAGCACGATAAGCAATGGGCTATGTATCCATGCTCCGAAGTCTGTGTAATAGGCATACTGTCTGGAATAAAGCCTCAACTAGCATCGGTGGTGCAGCGAGCTCTGCTCTAAGGATATCATGTGGTACTGAAGGCTTGCTGCGGATAAGTCTAGCAATCATGAGGATCTGTGGCCTCTCCAATGCTGTCCATACTGATGTAGCTAATCCCGGCCCCCATATGGCTGCCCCATACATGAGCGCTGGCGTCACCAAAGTGTCGAAGAACCACCCTTTTGTGCGGGGCTCTTGAAAATATGCCTGGTGGCACTGTCTCTCCATCAAAGCTAGTGCTGCGTACCCACGTGTGATGCGGTCACGGGCTGCCTGAGATATAGAAAAGACCCCTGATGCTGCTGTAAATGTCACTCCCAAGTAAACATATGATCTGACCACCTCAATTGGTCCACCTGCTGCTGTGAACAAACTATGTCTGTGTACCTGTGCTGATGTATGAAAGATCATGACCTTGGTTTTACCAAGGTTCACAGATAACCCTCTGTGTTTGCAAAAGTCATCTAGACCATGTAGATGATGCTGTAGACCTTCTGGAGACTCTGAAAGTAGTACAATATCATCAGCATATAAAAGAATATGGACAGTGGACCCGCATACCTCAATGCCATCACCTCCGTGCTGCCGTATGAAGTCTACTAACTCATCAATGTAGAGACCAAAGAGCATGGGTGAAAGAGGGCACCCTTGCTTCACCCCGATAGTGCTAGCAAGTGGATCAGATAAGCCCCGTGGACATCTGACTCTACCAGATACTCTCTCGTATAAGGCGTATGTCCCCCATATCATCATCTCTGGAGCTCCGATATCAAGTAGTTGTCTGAAGAGTCGTTCCCTGGGGACGGTGTCGAATGCTTTCCGGAAGTCCACAAAGCAGCAATATAATCTCTTCTTCCTCACCCTTGCCTGGTCGATCAGGCATCTGAGAGTGAAGATGTGGTCAATGTTAGAGTAATCTCGTCTAAAACTTGCCTGTCCTGGAGCCCTGATACCCTTCCTTTGAGCGAGAGTACTCAACTCTGTCTCTAGTACTGTCCCATATAACTTGGCCAATATAGGGGCCATCATGATCGGCCAGTATGTAGCTGGATCCATAGTATCACCTGACTTATGAATGGGCACTATGGTGTGCTCAATCCACGAGTCAGGGAACCCTTCAACCAATGCACGGTTGAAGAGGTGGGCAATGAGTGGTGCGAGAGTAGTGCCTCCGTAGATGAGGTGCTCTGCCTGTAAACCGAGGTGGTCATGGGCCCTGCCATGCTGTAGACGGGAAATAGCGCGTCCTACCATAGTGGGTGTGAAGAAATCAGAGGTAGTGGGAAGTGAGCTCTGCGGCCTGGGAATGGGGGCTGATCTGGGATCTCGTATAAGCTCCGTGCGTAGCTATGCCAAGTGCTCGGGTCTCGGATGGGTGTCTGCTGTCTCCTCTCTCTCAAATGTCGCCATGCCACTGCGCTGTCTCGACTCATGAGCAAATGGTAAATATCCCAGTACTGTCTCTCCTCCCATTCTCGCCGTTTGCGGAGAGTAAGGCTCTACATGCGACGCTGTGCCTGTGTGTGTGTAATATCCCCTCTATGCTCTAAAATCCGTAGATGCTTCCGTAGCTCACAACAATCTGCATCATACCAACAGTTCTGGGGCATGGATCCTGTGCGTGGAGGGTGTATATGTGTGCGGTGTGGGAAGCTGTGGAGAGCTGAGTCCTGTAGGATGGTGGTGATATGTGATGTAAGTGTGTCCAAGGGTGAGAGTGGATCGAGGGAGAGTAGGCAGGTGTGTAAATGGTGTGCATAAATGTGTGAGAGCTCATGTGTGAAGTGTATCGTGGTGTATGTCTCCGTGGGTGGGGAAGGGTCTAATGGAGTAGGAGATGAAAGTGTGAATCTGATAAATGTATGGTCAGCACCAAGTGGTCGTGGTCCAATACTAAGTGAGGGGATGAGTGAAGCGCCAGAGATGGTACCCAAAATATAGTCGACTGTGCTCTCACCTCCCCCGTGTGGGAAGCAAGTAAGTCCGCCGGAACCTGGCCAACGGTGCATCCCGTTATATATAACGAGATGGTGTCTGCTACCCAACTCAAGCCGATGTCTGCCATATCCGGTGGCATCCTGACCCATATCTGCTGACACGCTACTGGTGCACGTCTCCTCTGGATCTCTGCCCCTCATGAGATGTGGATGATCCATGTCGTATGCCTCGCACTGACGTGACTGGGTGCGGCCATTGAAGTCCCCCATAAGGAAGACTTCACCTAAGGTGCTGTAATGTAATATGTCGTCCGAAAGTGATGTGTATGGTGAGTCTCTGTCTCGAATCGATCCTCCAAGGTCCTGTCCTGCATAACGGGATCCACCTGGTGGAAACTAGCATATCGCGATGTAAATCAAGCTACCTGGTGCTATCTCCATGCGGACCCACAAGTATCGTGCCTCCTCATCTCTCCCGATGATATGGATCCGGCTCTGTATCTCCTGTCTAAATATGATGGCAACACCCTCCGATCCTCGTGCTGTAATCTGTCTCATCGTGGTCCTGAATGCAGATTCCCAGTGAAAACCTGCAATGCGTGGCAAGCCTCTCTCTGGGCTCTCATGTGTCTCTGTAATGCACACAAAGTCATGTGATTCTAGGATCTCCTCGAGTCTATCTGGTCGTGTCCAAAGTGCCCCGTTGCAATTCCACACTGCTCCTCTGAGTGGTGCCTCCTTGTGTATTGATGTCTCATAGGCCACGTTGCCCTATTTGATAGGGCGTCCGTCTATGAAGATCTTACCATCTCGATAGAAGGCCTTCCTTCCCTCTCGACATGCCTGGAGTATCTGCGGCATGCAAGCGCGTCTGTGTGCTATCTGCATCCTCGTGAGGTCCTCGTCCATGCAGAGGGTGCCGCCTAGTAATCCCCGTAGTACTGATCGACGTCTAAAGAAGGCGATCCGTGTCTCCTCCGAGCTCATATGAAGGATGAGTGCTCGCGAACGAGACGTATCCCTCCCAACCCTCCATGCGCATGTGAAGGGCATGTTCTCGTACCCGAGGTGACGGCAAATATCGGTGGCGTCAGCTTCTGGTGATGCTCCCTCCAGTAGACCCGTAATCCGAATGTGGAGTCTTCGAATGTGTCGAAGTCTCTCCTCCTCGAGTGTATCCTGAACTCGTGTGAGTTCTTCCTTCTTCAAGTCTTCCTTGACTTCCTTCTTCACTTCTTCTTTGACCTCTTCCTTAATATTTTTACTTACAACTTCCACCCAGCTATTTTGTGTTGCTTCTATCTCTGATCTGATGTGTTCTTGAACACCCATCTTCCAATCATTTTTTATTTCTTCTTTCAAGTCATCTAACTTTGTGATCTCTCCTTCTTCTTTGGAAATCCTCAGCTGAATGATTTCTTCTTGAAGCCTGTGCATCTCAGCTTTCATTTCATCTCGGTCTTCTTCAAGAATTTTGACATGCTCTTCTAGGGCTCTGATTCTATCGCTGGACTTCCTCATTTCTTGATTAAGTACTCTGTCTGCCTCTTTCTTTACCTCTCTGACTGCTTTAGTAATCATGTCTTCCACATCCTTTTTTTCTAGTCGAGCCATGTTGCTTCTGTGGCAATTTCAAAATGATGGCACAGTTAGAGGGTTTCGGAATTTTAGGGTTCCAGAATTTTAGGGTTTCGTCATCAGCCTGAAACCGTAATTTTTCTCTGTTTCTCCCTCGTCTGAACCTGTTTGAAACTCATGCAGCAGCAGGGTTATCAGTTCCTTGCGAGCTGGAATCTTCCAGTTTCGAATATCTGCAAACCCTAATCACCTGCAAACCCTAATTTCGCACAGTGTGCAAAAACGGACCTGCCAACCCTAAATTCGGCGCGAGAGACCTGTTCGGGGACGGCTAGGGGGGTGGCGGGCAGAGCTGACGCAGGGGGTGGCGCAGGGGCTGGGCAGGGGGGGTGGCGGGCTCGGCTGGGCAGGGGGGTGGCGGGCAGAGGTGACGCAGGGGGTGGCGCAGGGGTTGGGCAGGACGGTGGAGGGCTGGGCTGGACAGAGGGCTGGCGGGCAGAGCTGAGAGAGAGAGAGAGAGAAAGAAAGAAAGAAAGAAAGTCATATTAACGTCTTCTCGAGGCCAAACTTGGCCTATGAGACAAAACCATGTACAAGTGTAGTAACCCTGTGTAGAGGATGAAATGAAATAAAAGGTATATCCCGACACAAAGATATATATAAAGCTGGAAAAGGATGGGGAGATGTGGCTCTGACTCCGCAGATAGTGGCCACCTAATACATGGGGGACATGTGAGTAAATCACCCTAGCTACCGGTGACTGGGTGGAGGTGGGTGTAGTATGTGGTACATCGGGGGTGGTCTGAGTGCCTCCTGAAGGAAGACAACCCATGGGGTGGTGGTGCTCCTATGCTCCATCATGTGGTCCTAGGCTGTCCTGATGCATGAGATATCCTCCTCATATAGTCGTGGTCGATGATATCTGCCCATGCGTGGTCGGCGCCGCGCTCTCTGTGCTGCTGCCTGGTGGAGCGTGAGCCCTATAGATGGACCTCTCTGATGTAGCTATGCTCGCTGAAAAAACTAGGTAATGGTATGCTGCGTACTCACCCGTGGCTGATGTGTCGGCTCGAGTGACTGATCTCGCCTCTCGTATGCTGCTGTGAGGAAGCGTCCCAAGCGTCGCTGGTCTCCCATAGTCATGCATAACTGGAGTGACTCCTCTATCTGGAAATGTGCTCGTAGGTCTACATATGCTGGGCATCTGATAACAAAATGCTCCTCACTCTCTACCTCTGTCTCGCATACTGGGCACCACCTCTCCTCACGGGGGACTCGCCTGGATCGAGCCCTCTCAATCTCGAGCTGATGTGATGAAACCCGGAGCTGCGCAATGACGACTCGAAGCCGGTGAGGTAGATATGTCTGCATGTATCTCGGAATCTCGATGAAGCCCTCATCCGATATATGTAGAAAATGCTCACTGTAATAGAGCATTTTCGGTGGCAATATACCCCTAGGGCTCACCCATGTCCTCTGTATGTATGTATGCCATATCTCCTGACGAATGATCCTATTCCTCTCCTGATGAGAGAGAGAGTAGGTGGGTGCCTGTGAGTCGTACTATAGTGGTGGTAGCCTGTCTATGTCAAAGCCGTGGTGGGCCAGCCAGTCTCGTGTCTGTGCATACCATGAGGAGGTGTCGCCTGCTAATGCCATGTCGCGTGATGCCTGGAAAGCCCGATAAGCAATGGGCTCTGTATCCATGCTGCGGAGTCTGTGTAATAGGCATACTGTCTGGAATAGTGCCTCAACTAGCATCGGTGGTGCAGCGAGCTCTGCTCTAATGATATCATGTGGTACTGAAGGCTTGCTCCGGATAAGTCTGGAAATCATGAGGATCTGTGGCCTCTCTAATGCTGTCCATACTGATGTGGCTAATCCTGGTCCCCATATGGCTGCCCCATACATGAGTGCTGGTGTAACCAAAGTGTCGAAGAGCCACCCTTTTGTGCGGGGCTCCTGAAAATATGCCTGGTGGCACTGTCTCTCCATCAAGGCAAGTGCTGCATACCCACGTGTGATGCGGTCACGTGCTGCGTGAGACATAGAGAAGACCCCTGATGCTGCTGTAAATGTCACTCCCAAGTAAACATATGATCCGACCACCTCAATGGGTCGACCCGCTGTCGTGAACAAACTATGTCTGCGTACCTGTGCTGATGTATGAAAGATCATGACCTTGGTTTTACCAAGGTTCACAGATAACCCTCTGTGTGTGCAAAAGTCATCTAGGCCATGTAGATGATGCTGTAGACCTTCTGGAGACTCTGGAACCAGTTCAATATCATCAGCATATAAAAGAATATGGACAGTGGACCCGCGTACCTCAATGCCATCACCCCCTGCTGCTGTATGTAGTCTTCTATCTCATCAATGTAGAGACCAAAGAGGGTGGGTGAAAGAGGGCATCCTTGCTTCACCCCGATAGTGCTAGCAAGTGGATGAGATAAGCCCCCCGGACATCTGACTCTGCTAGATACTCTCTTGTATAAGGCATAGATCCCCGAGATCATCTCCTCCGGGGCTCCGATATCAAGTAGTCGTCTGAAGAGTCGTCCCCTGGGAACGGTGTCAAATGCTTTGCGGAAGTCCACAAAGCAACAATATAATCTCCTCTTCCTCACCCTTGCCTGGTCGATCAGGCATCTCAAAGTGAAGATGTGGTCAATGGTAGAGTAATCTTGTCTGAAGCCTGCCTGTCCTGGAGCCCTGATATCCTTCCTCTCAGCGAGAGTACTCAACTCTGTCTCCAGTATCGCCCCATTTAACTTGGCCAATATAGGGCCAATCATGATCGTCCGGTATGTAGCTGGATCCAAAGTATCTCCTGACTTATGAATGGGCACTATGGTGTGCTCAGTCGATGAGTCAGGGAACCCTTTAACCAGTGCACGGTTGAAGAGGTGGGCAATGAGCGGTGCAAGGGTCGTGCCTCCGTAGATGAGGTGCTCAGCCTGTAAACCGAAAAGGTCGTGGGCCCTGCCATGCTGTAGACGGGCAATAGCGCGTCCCACCATAGTGGGTGTGAAGAAGTCAGATGTAGTAGGACGTGAGCTCTGTGGTCTGGGAATGGGGGGCTGGTCTCGGATCTCGTATAGGCTCTGTGCATAGCTATGCCAAGTGCTCGGGTCTCGTATGGGTGTCTGCTGTCTCCTCTCTCTCAAATGTCGCCATGCCACTGTGCTGTCTCGACTCATGAGTAAATGATAAATATCCCAGTAGTGTCTCTCTTCCCAATCACGCCGTTTGCGGGGAGTAAGGCTCTGCATGCGACGCTGTGCCTGTGTGTGTAATATCCCCTCTATGCTCTAAAATGCGTAGGTGCTTCCGTAGCTCGCGACAATCTACATCATACGAGCGGTTCTGAGGCATGGAACCTCTGCGGAGAGAGAGAGAGAGAGAGAGAGAGAGAGAGAGAGAGAGAGAGAGAGAGAGAGAGAGAGAGAGAGAGAGAGAGAGAGAGAGAGAGAGAGAGAGAGAGAGAGAGAGAGAGAGAGAGAGAGAGAGAGAGAGAGAGAGAGAGAGAGAGAGAGAGAGAGAGAGAGAGAGAGAGAGAGAGAGAGAGAGAGAGAGAGAGAGAGAGAGAGAGAGAGAGAGAGAGAGAGAGAGAGAGAGAGAGAGAGAGAGAGAGAGAGAGAGAGAAGAAAGAAAGGGGAAGCCCTCAAGGGGCTATAATAAAAGGGAAAAATCAAAATAAAAATAAAAGGGGGGGGATGTGGCTTCCAAAGCACTCTTATGACTCATAAGAGTTTCAAAATTACATCAATATATATTACAAATGAGGGAGATAGCTGTTTCTTCCTATGTGGTATGGGTATGGAAATCTCTGATAATAGCTTGACCGCCTCTGTATACTGCAGACTTTCCATTCTTCCTGGCTTCTCTGACTTTAGTTAACTCTGCTGGTCGATTTTTAAGTTGGAGTGGGGTGAGTTCATCTCCTATCCATACTTTAGTACCTTGTAGTGACTTTGCTTGCTTCATGACAGCTATCTTATCTGATATGTCAAAATAGCTTACCCTTGCCTGAGTTCCTTTGGGTGTGATGAAGACCGGAGACCCTAGATTGATGAAGGGGACCACCTTGGTTAGTTGTGCTTCTAGTACTTCTGTTTCAAGGATGAAGTCATCTTTTAACTCGGGTGCGATGTCCTCCCTGTCCCATCCTAGGGGGAGGCCTCCAATCCTGATAACTTTCTTGTTGCTGTCCACCAATTCCTGCTCCTTTACCAGAGACATTACTTCTTTTGAAAAATGTGTAGAGCTGGATAGTTTTACCTCGGATAATTGTGTTGCCAAGTCGACTTTAAGAGAGAGAGAGAGAGAGAGAGAGAGAGAGAGAGAGAGAGAGAGAGAGAGAGAGAGAGAGAGAGAGAGAGAGAGAGAGAGAGAGAGAGAGAGAGAGAGAGAGAGAGAGAGAGAGAGAGAGAGAGAGAGAGAGAGAGAGAGAGAGAGAGAGAGAGAGAGAGAGAGAGATTTTAATGTCTATTGGAGGCCAAAACCGGCGTATGAGACAAAACATATACATCAGTATGATCCGATCCACTGTGATCCCAAAAGGAAAATAAAATGTGAGTACAAAACAAAGTATAAAAGGAGTGGATAATAGGTGGCGTGGAGGGTGTGGGGTGTTATGGGTATGCACTCTATATGCTCAACAGGTGAGATACAAATATGATATGCATAGGGAGGGGAGGCTCGGTGGTGTCATAACCCTCTAAATGCCCGGAGTGGGTGTAGGATATAATGCATTGGTGGGTAAGGCATCGTGGTGAGCCTCAAAATGCTGTGGACGTCGAGATCGGCAGGGGTGCGCGGCTGACGTCTCCGTATCTCCATGTCATGGCGTGTGTGGATCGCCTGAATCTCTCTCAAGTGGAAGATCATGACCTTGGTCTTGCCAAGGTTCACTCTGAGTCATCTCTCCATGAAGAAGGTATCGAGCGCTTGTAATTATGACTTCAGCCCCTCCTGTGACTATGAAAGCAAGACAATGTCAGCATATAATAGGATGTGTACTGGCGTACCTTTCAGGTCTCCTCCTAGCCCTCCTGCTCATTGTATATACCCATGATCTCGTCGATGTAGAGACCGAAGAGAGTGGGTGAGAGAGGGCAACCTTGTTTCACACCATTGGTGCTAACAAGGCTGTCTGATAGGCCGCCAGGGCAGCGCACCCTACTTGTGACTCGTGCATGCAAAGCATGGATGGCCCATAGCATGTCTGATGGTAGTTGTAACTCCTTGAGTCTCCGTAGTAGTCTCTCTCGAGGGACCATGTCGAAGGCTTTGCAGAAGTCCACCAAGCAGCAGTAGAGTCTCCGCTTCCTCGCCTTCGCTCCCTCAATCAGGCAACGAAGTACGAAGATGTGATCGATGGTGGAGAAAGTGTGGCGGAAACCTGTCTGGCGAGGTGCTATGATCCTAGCTTCCTCAGCGTGTATACTAAGCTCTGCCTCTAGTACTGCCCCATAGATCTTGGCTAGGATGTGGCCTATCATAATAGTCTTGTAGTTCCTGGGGTCCATCATATCGCCGGACTTATGGATAGGTGCAATGGTATGCATAGTCCACGAGTCAAGTAACCCCTCAACCAAAGCACGGTTGAAGAGGTGGGCGATCAAGTGGGAAACTACATCGACTGCGTATATAAAGTGCTCGCCCTGTAATCCCGTGTGGTCTGTTGAACAACCATGCTGTAGCCTATGGATGGCCTGTCGTACCATGCCTGCGGTGAATAGGGTGGATATCATAGGATGCGGTGTGGGAGGAATGGGTAATGGGGGTTGTCCTGGGACGTCATATAACCTATGGGCATAGGTGTGCCAAGTCTGAGGATCTGCTATGGGTTTAGGTGGGTGTGGCTCACGTAGGGCCCTCCATGCGGTGCCGCAATCCTTACTCATGAGAAGGTGAAACAGCTCTGCCTCTTGTCGCTCCTCGAAAGCTCGCCGCTTCCGGCGTGTGAGAGCTCCCATGTGTCGTCGTGCCTCCCTCCCCGTGATGGATCCCAAGATACTCTCTGCTCTGAGGTGTTGGTATAGTCGTCTATACTCCTCATCGTACCATCTATTTTGGGATGTACGCCCCAGCCGTGTTGAATGCGCAGTGCTGTGGGTGGTGTATGGGAAGCTGAGAGTAGCGGATGTGTGGAGGATCGAGGAGAAGTGGGCGGTGAGGGTGTCCAATGGGGTGGAGGGATCTAAGGGAGTAGATGCCCTCTCGAACATGGGAACTATAGATGTGTGCTAGCTCATGTCTAAAGTGAATGGTGGTCTGGCCATGTGGCTGTACGGTGGCGGGGTGGGGTATGCATGGTGAGCGGCATATGGATAGGGCGAGATATGTGTGATGAGCTCCAATTGGTATTGGTGGGATGGTGAATGAGGTGATGAGATGTCTGGCCTCCGGGGGTCCGATAACATAGTCTACCACACTTCCTCCATCCGGTGTCGTGGGTGGGATGCAGATGAGACCACCCGAAGTGGGCCAGGTCGCCATCCCATTATAGATAATGAGACGGTGTGCTGCTCCCATTTGGAGTAGGTGTTGGCCGTATGAGATGGGTGTGGTGGTGTCGGCTGAGGCTCTGAGTGTAGACACGTCCTCCATAGTGAGGAGCATCTCAGGGTCGTCAAAGTCGTAGATAGTCAAAGTCGTAGATATCACACTAGTGGCTCTGAGTGCGGGCATTGAAGTCTCCTACAACGAAGACTTTGGCCATCTTGGTATGCTGCATAATGGTGTCACTTAGGCAATCGTATGGTGATGGGGTGTCCGGTCCCCCTCTCTTTAAGGGCTTCTCTGTATGTGTGAAGCGCGAGCTGATGGGTGCAATATGGTAGACGGAGAAATACGTTGCTCTCTCCTCTGATAGCTGGAGGTGTATCCACATGAAACGTGCCTCTCGGTCTGTGGCTACCACTAGTACCCTGTGCTGTAGAGACTGTCTATAGAGCACGGCTACTCCTGATCCTCGTGTAGTGTGCTGTCGCATTTGTCGGCGGTGAGCTGACTCCCATCTATAGCTTGCAATCCTCGGAAGCCTCCTCCCCGGGCTTTCGTGTGTCTCTGTCAAGAAGATCATGTCCCTGCTCTCCATCACTCCTCAAGGCGCCTTGGATGTGTCCACAAAGATCCATTGCAATTGCAGTTCTAGACTGCAATGTGCACCTCCTGTTGTGCTTTCTCATAGGCCACGAATCCCTAGTCAATGGGTCATCCATCGATGATGACACAACCATCTCCGTATAGGGCACGATGTCCCTCCCATCGGGCCTGGAGGACACGTGGCATGCATGCCAGTCTGTGCTCCACCTACATCCGTATGACGTCGTCATCCAAATAGATCAGGGTGCCTGGTGTAGTGCATAGTACTACCCGTCGTCTCAAGAAGTCTCTCCTCCCGGCCTCATCCAAGAACTGAAGGATAAGTGCTCTGCTTCGTGTGGTGTCTCGTTCTGCTCTCCAGGCTCTGGTGAAAGGGAGAGGCTCATCCGCGCGGTATCCAAGTAGTGTGCACAAGTGAAGCCCATCCTGCTCTGGTGATCCATCTGTCTCTGTGAGGCTAGAGACCCGGACATTGAGCCTGCGAGCCTGTCGCATCTGCTCCTCGATGGTGGTGTGTACTATGTGGATCTCCTCATGGTGATTCTTCTTCGCCTCTTGTCGAAGGTGTTTTTTTGACAACCTCGACTCATCCATCTTTTTTAGTCTCAAACTCACTCTGAACCACCTCTATGCACTCTTTCTTGATAGTCGCCCGGATGTCCTGTAGCTGTGGGGCGATCTCCCCTCCTCGCGTATGCTCTCCAGTTTCGTCCTCATATCAATAAGCCCAGTGCTCAACTCCTCTTGATCCCGTGAGTGCTGCTTGTGGATAGCAATAAGCGCTTCTCGGAGGGACTCATTCTCCTCCAAGGCTGCTACCTTGGCTTCGAGGGCGACGACTCTGGGAGTAACCACGATAAGTCTAGAATCCCCTTCTTTCTTGTGTCTCCCTATCAACTCTCGGAGGGTATGCTCTAAAGTTGGTAGTTGTTCCTCTAACTTGGGAGCCATGGGGGGGGGGGGGGGGAGAGAGAGAGAGAGAGAGAGAGAGAGAGAGAGAGAGAGAGAGAGAGAGAGAGAGAGAGAGAGAGAGAGAGAGAGAGAGAGAGAGAGAGAGAGAGAGAGAGAGAGAGAGAGAGAGAGAGAGAGAGAGAGAGAGAGAGAGAGAGAGAGAGAGAGAGAGAGAGAGAGAGAGAGAGAGAGAGAGAGAGAGAGAGAGAGAGAGAGAGAGAGAGAGAGAGAGAGAGAGAGAGAGAGGGAGGGAGGGAGGGAGGGAGGGAGGGAGGGAGGGAGGGAGGGAGGGAGGAGAAAGAAAGAAAGAAAGACTTTTTAACGTCTATTAGAGGCCAAAATCAGCCTATGAGACAAAACATATACATCAGTATGATCCAATCCACTGTGATCCCAAAAGGAAAATAAAGTGTGAGTACCGCAAAGGGGTATAAAAGGAGTGGATAGTAACTGGCATCAAGGGTGTGGGGTGCTATGGGTATGCACTCTATATGCTCAATGGGTGAGATACAAATATGATATGCATAGGGAGGGGAGGCTCGATGGTATCACAACCCACTAAATGCCTGGAATGGGTGTAGGATGTAATGCATCGGTGGGTAAGGCATCATGGCGATCCTCAAAATGCTCTGAGCGTCCAAATCGATAGGGGTGCGTTGCTGACGTCTCCGTATCTCCATGTCATGGCGTGTGTGAATCGCCTGAATCTCTCTCTGATGTAGACGGGCTCTCCGGACAGGGGGTCTCGGTCGTCGACGCTGTCGTCTAAGCTCCTCTGCTCTCTGTAATGTGACCCCCCGCATCGAGCTGGGTCCTCCAGTGGCTCTGGGTCTGAAAATATCTGTAATATAAGTCTGAGGGGGGGGGGGCCAAGTGTATCTCCATCTGCTGCTGGAGGAGTGATGCACGGCGGTGGTGGAGCTCTACTAGAGAGAGAGAGAGAGAGAGAGAGAGAGAGAGAGAGAGAGAGAGAGAGAGAGAGAGAGAGAGAGAGAGAGAGAGAGAGAGAGAGAGAGAGAGAGAGAGAGAGAGAGAGAGAGAGAGAGAGAGAGAGAGAGAGAGAGAGAGAGAGAGAGAGAGAGAGAGAGAGAGAGAGAGAGAGAGAGAGAGAGAGAGAGAGAGAGAGAGAGAGAGAGAAAGAGAGAGAGAGTCATATTAACGTCTTCTGGAGGCCAAACTTGGCCTATGAAACAAAACCCATGTACAAGTGTAGTAACCCTGTGTAGAAAATGAAATGAAATACAAAGTATATCGCTACACAAAGCTATATAGGGCTGGAGAAGGCTGGGTAGATGTGGCTCTGACTCTGCAGATAGTGGCCACCTAATACATGGGGGATCCATAATGTGAGTGAGTAAAACACCCTAGATACTGGTGATGGGTGTAGTATGTGGTACATCGGTGGTGGTCTGAGTGCCTCCTCGAGGAAGACAACCCAAGGGGTGGTGGTACGCCTATGCTCCATCATGTGGTCACAGGCTGTCCTGATGCGTGGGATATCCTCCTGATATAGTCGTGGTCGACGATATCCGACCATGCGTGGTCGATGCCGTGCTCTCTGTGCTGCTATCTGGTGGAGAGTGAGCCTTATAGATGGACCTGTCTGATGTAGCTCAGCTCGCTGAAAGAACTGGGTAATGGTCTGTTGGGTACTCACCCTTGGCTGATGTGTGGGCTGTAGTGACCGCTCTCGCCTCTCGTATGCTGCTGTGATGAAGCATCCCAAGCGCCGTTGGTCTCCCATAGTCATGCACAACTGGAGTGACTCCTCTATCTGGAACTGTGCTCATAGGTCCAAGTATGCTGATTTGATGAAACTTGGAGCTGCCCAGTGACGACTCGAAGGTGGTGGGGTAGGTATGTCTGCATGTATCTCGGAATCTCGATGAAGCCCTCGTCCGATATATGTAGAAAATGCTCTCGGTAATAGAGCATTTTCGATGGCAATGTATCCCTAGGGCTCATCCATGTCCTTTGTATGTATGTATGCCATATCTCCTGATGAATGACGCTATTCCTCTCTTGATGAGAGACCGAGTAGGTGGGTGCGTGTGAGTCGTACAGTAGTGGTGGTAGCTTGTCTATGTCAAAGCCATGATGGGCCAGCCAGTCTCGTGTCTGTGCATACCATGAGGAGGTGTCGCTTGCTAATGCCATATCACATGATGCCTGGAAAGCACGATAAGCAATGCTCTCTGTATCCATGCTCTGAAGTTTGTGTAATAGGCATACTGTCTCGAATAGCGCCTCAACTAGCATCGGTGGTGTAGCGAGCTCTTCTCTAATGATATCATGTGGTACTGAAGGCTTGCTGCGGATAAGTCTGGCAATCATGAGGATTTGTGGCCTCTCTAATGCTATCCATACTGATGTAGCTGATCCCAGTCCCCATATGGCTGCCCCATACATGAGCGCTGGCGTAACCAAAGTGTCGAAGAACCACCCCTTTGTGGGGGGCTCTTGAAAATATGCCTGGTGGCAATATCTCTCCATCAAAGCTAGTGCTGCGTACCCAGGAGTGATGCGGTCACGGGCTGCCTGAGACATAGAGAAGACCCCTGATGTTGTTGTAAATGTCACTCCGAAGTAAACATATGATCCGACCACCTCGATCGGTCCACCTGCTGCAGTGAACAAACTATGTCTGCGTACCTCTGCTGATGTATGAAAGATCATGAGCTTGGTTTTACCAAGGTTCACAGATAACTCTCTGTGTTTGCAAAAGTCATCTAGGCCATGTAGATGATGCTGTAGACCTTCTGCAAACTCTGAAACCAGTACAATATCATCAGCGTATAAAAGAATATGGACAGTGGACCCACGTACCTCAATGCTGTCACTCCACTGCTGTTGTTTGAAGTCCACTATCTCATCAATGTAGAGACCAAAGAGGGTGGGTGAAAGAGGGCATCCTTGCTTCACCCTGATAGTGCTAGCAAGTGGATGAGATAAGCCCCCTAGACATCTGACTCTACCAGATCCGCTCTCGTATAAGGCGTAGATCCCCCATATCATCTCCTCCGGAGCTTCGATATCAAGTAGTCGTCTGAAGAGTCGTTCCCTGGCAACAGTGTCAAATGCTTTGCGGAAGTCCACAAAGCATCAATGTAATCTCCTCTTCCTCACCCTTGCCTGGTCGATCAAGCATCTCAAAGTGAAGATGTGGTCAATGGTAGAGTAATCGCGGTTGAAACGTGCCTATCGTGGAGCCCTGATACCCTTCCTCTCAGCGAGAGTACTCAACTCTGTCTCTAGTACTGCCCCATATAACTTGGCCAATATAGGGCCAATCATGATTGTTTGGTATGTAGCTGGATCCATAGTATTACTTGACTTATGAATGGGCACTATGGTGTGCTCAATCCATGAGTCAGGGCACTTTTCAACCAATGCACGGTTGAAGAGGTGGGCAATGAGCGGTGCGAGGGTGGTGCCTCCGTAGATGAGGTGCTTTGCCTGTAAACCGAAATGGTCATGGGCCTTGCCATGCTGTAGATGGGCAATACCGCATCCCACCATAGTGGGTGTGAAGAAGTGAGAGGTAGACCGTAGTAGGACATGAGCTCTGTGGTCTGGGAACGAGGGGCTGGTTTGGGATCTCATATAGGCTCCGTGCATAGCTATGCGAAGTGCTTGGGTCTCGGATGGGTGTCTGTTGTCTCCTCTATCTCAAATGTCGCCATGCCACTACACTGTCTCGACTCATGAACAAATGGTAAATATCCGAGTACCGTCTCTCCTCCCAATCTCGCCGTTTGCAGTGAGTAAGGCTCTACATGCGACGCTGTGCATGTGTGTGTGTAATATCCCCTCTATGCTCTAAAATCCATAGGTGCTTCCATAGCTCACGGCAATCTGCGTCATACCAGCGGTTCTGGGGCATGCGAACCCACATGTATTGTGCCTCCTCATCTCTCCCTATAATATGGATCCGGCTCTGTAACTCTTGTCTAAATACGATGGCCACACCTCCCCACCCTTGCACTGTACTGTGTCTCGTCGTGGTCCTGAATGGAGATTCCCAATGAAAACTTGCAATGTGTGGTAGACCTCTCTCCGGGCTCTCGTGTCTCTGTGATGCACGCAAAGTCATGTGATGCGAGGATCTCCTCGAGTCTGTCTGTTCGCGTCTAGAGTGCCCCGTTGCAGTTCCACACTGCTCCTCTGAGTGGTGTCTACTGGTGTAGTGATGTCTCATAGGCCGCGTGGCCCTATTTGCCGGGGCTTCCATCTATGAAGACCTTACCATCGCGGTAAACGGCCTTCCTCCCCTCTCCACGTGCCTCGAGTATCTGTGTGTGGGGAGGGAGAGAGAGAGAGAGAGAGAGAGAGAGAGAGAGAGAGAGAGAGAGAGAGAGAGAGAGAGAGAGAGAGAGAGAGAGAGAGAGAGAGAGAGAGAGAGAGAGAGAGAGAGAGAGAGAGAGAGAGAGAGAGAGAGAGAGAAGAAAGAAAGAAAGAAAGTCATATTAATGTCTTTTGGAGGCCAAACTTGGCCTATGAGACAAAAGCCATGTACAAGTGTAGTAACCATGTGTAGAAAATGAAATGAAATAAACACAAAGCTATCAAGGGTTGGTAAAAGGCTGGGGAGAAGTGGCTCTGACTCAGCAGATAGTGGCCACCTAATACAGGGGGATCCATAATATGAGTGAGCAAAACACCCTAGCTACTGGTGATGGGGGGAGGTGGGTGTAGTATGTGGTACATCGGAGGTGGTCTGAGTGCCTCCTGAAGGAAGACAACCCAGAGAGAGAGAGAGAGAGAGAGAGAGAGAGAGAGAGAGAGAGAGAGAGAGAGAGAGAGAGAGAGAGAGAGAGAGAGAGAGAGAGAGAGAGAGAGAGAGAGAGAGAGAGAGAGAGAGAGAGAGAGAGAGAGAGAGAGAGAGAAAGAAAGAAAGAAAGTCATATTAACGTCTTCTGGAGGCCAAACTTGGCCTATGAGACAAAAACCATGTACAAGTGTAGTAACCCTGTGTAGAAGATAAATGAAATAAAAAGTATATCACTACACAAAGCTATATAGGGCTGGAAAAGGCTGGGGAGACGTGGCTCTGACTCTGCAGATAGTGGCCACCTAATACATGGGGATCCAAAAATGTGAGTAAAACGCCCTAGCTACTGGTGATGGGTGGAGGTGGGTGTAGTATGTGGTACATCGGTGGTGGTCTGAGTGCCTCCTGAAGGAAGACAACCCAGGGGGTGGTGGTACGCCTATGCTCCATCATGTGGTCGTAGGCAATCCTGATGCGTGAGATATCCTCCTGATATAGTCGTGGTTGACGATATCCACCCATGCGTGGTCGGCACCGTGCTCTTTGTGCTGCTGCCTGGTGGAGCGTGAGCCCTATAGATGGACCTCTCTGATGTAGCTCAACTCGCTGAAAGAACTGGGTAATGGTCTTCTGGGTACTCACCGGTGGCTGATGTGGGCTGTAGTGACCGCTCTCGCCTCTCGTATGCTGCTGTGAGAAAGCGTCCCAAGCGTCTCTGGTCTCCCATAGTCATGCACAGCTGGAATGACTGCTCGATCGGGAACTGTGCTCGTAGGTCTAAGTATGCTGGACATCTGATAACAAAATGCTCCTCACTCTCTACCTCTGTCTGGCATACTGGGCACCACCTCTCCTCACGGGGGACTCCCCTGGACCGACCCCTCTCAATCTCGAGCTGATGTGATGAAACCCGGAGCTGTCCAATGATGACGCGTAGGTGGTGGGGAAGGTAGATCTGCATGTATCTCGGAATCTCGATGAAGCCCGTGCCCGATATATGTAGAAAATGCTCGCGGTAGTAGAGCATTTTCGGTGGCAATGTACCCCTAGGGCTCACCCATGTCCTCTGTATGTATGTATGCCATATCTCCTGACGAATGATCCTATTCCTCTCTTGATGAGAGAGCGAGTAGGTGGGTGCATGAGAGTCGTACTGTAGTGGTGGGTGCATGAGAGTCGTACTGTAGTGGGTGCATGAGAGAGAGAGAGAGAGAGAGAGAGAGAGAGAGAGAGAGAGAGAGAGAGAGAGAGAGAGAGAGAGAGAGAGAGAGAGAGAGAGAGAGAGAGAGAGAGAGAGAGAGAGAGAGAGAGAGAGAGAGAGAGAGAGAGAGAGAGAGAGAGAGAGAGAGAGAGAGAGAGCTCAATCGATTCAACAGAGAGATAGTAGGACCCATACCTACTTGATTCAGCATTAGTTTAACATTGAGAAAAAAGGTGGGGGGTTTTCTTAGTATATGATCAATGTCTTCCACTCATGATTGTATGTCATATTGCATATTTGTTAGGCTCCATTATGAGAAGCCAATCGTGAATTACCTTGTAGTTGTTCATACTGGATGAAGGTCCTATTGGACCATTTATAGCTTTTAGTTGGTTTAGGTAGACTTGTCATTACCAAGTAAGATTTTGGTTCGGATTGTATGTAATGTGAGTTAAAGTTGGCAATGCTTCTCTTGAGTCTTGCGGGCGCGAGTTTGATGTTGAGATGACTCTGCATCACTTGTCTTGGCTCACTTTTGATCCTAGAACTTGATAGGACCTGTTTTGTATGGTATTGTTGATCATGAAAGCTGGTCAGTTCAACACACTACGTGTTGATGGACCTCGTGTATCATCCATGTGTCAACGGTAGTCCGCTACATGGGTGGTGGGCACCTACACAACCACCCATGTCTAGTTGACCATAGAAGGTCGCACCTCTCCATTGGCCTATCTATATATCACGTCTACACTAGTTTACATATTGAGTTGAGTTAGCATATACCTATGACCTATAATCTCCCATCAAGAGTTGTCTAGGTCACCATTCAAGCTCTACCTTGAGAGTCCACACGTAGACAACACTATCACTGTTGTGTTCTGTTAGTTAGAAAATTTTGGAATTATCCTTTGTCTGATCTCTTTTCCTGTACTGCATTCATCTCCCTTGCATATCATTATTTGCACATTATATTCTTAGAGTAAATAACATTTGCACATTATATTCTTAGAGTAAATAACATTTTCACATTATTTTCTTTGCTTGTGGGGATCTTGTCTTTTGTACATAACTTTGATCATTAAAAAGACCTTTTTTCTGAAAAGGGAAAAAAATACAGTTCTATTTTCAATTTTTGGGCATTTTTCTGAAGTGATTGTAGCTGGTTTCAAGCATATGTGATTTTTCTTCATGCCATTAGTGGCTTGTAAAATTTGTGTCAGAAGTTTGGTGTCACAGCCTTTAGCTGTTGCTACTTGCATATTCACAGTTCTGCTGCCGAGCTATTTTAGTAACTGTGGTTTTGGCAAAATCCTTATGCAATGCAGATAAAATCTGCTTTTAGCCAAAGTGTACGGATCCCTTTCACATGCTCAAAGGTGCTTTGCTGAGCTCTTGGCGATCAATTTGGACTGTAATTTACTGTAATTTTTTGAACTTAAATTTAATGATACACTCTGTACCTTTGATAAAAAGGATAAAAATTGATGCATGTACATCCACTCTCATATTGCTTTATTTCATCTGTATGCTTTAGGAGAGGTGGAAAAGTGTATTGGAAGTCCTTGCAGTAATTAATTTACTATTATTGGACTTTGTTTAGAAAGAAAACAGCTTTAATATCCGTGCAACAAAATATCCAAATTACTAATGTCGAGTTGTAGTTTGTATTGTGACATGTAGACTTGGTAGCTCTTTTCGATTTTCGACTGAACATTGAAAATAAAAGGAACAAAAGACCGTTAGAAGAATGTGGTTGACTTAAATGATGTTCTATTTATTTATTTTTTGTTATTAAAAAAAAAAAAACCAGGATTACGGTATATCAATGATTGCAAAATACGTAATATGAGTCTATGTTTTTTTATCATTTGCAGGAGGAGACAGCATTCACAAATTTCACAGCCTGCACATGATAGGCATCGGAATGTGGAACGTCCGAGGCAGACATGAAAGTGATTTTCAGTCTACCATCATCGCCTTAATAGAAGTATGCCATTACATTTCATTTTTGACATGTTGTAAGATATGTGAGTAATGATGATTTGACTGAAGTGCACTCGCTTCTGTAACAAAGTGATAGT
>MU260599.1:37500-55000 GCA_020310875.1 Ceratopteris richardii
GTTTTGATTCCAATTGTTTTTTATTTAGCTTTTCTAATTTTTTTAACTTATTGCAATTTGAAGAAAAATGATTGATTTTTCCTCAAAATTGTGTTTCTTATCTTGTTTGAGAGAATTACGATTATGTGCTAGAAATCATGTTTTTTTCCTTGAAAATCATGATTCTAGAAAATTCAGGATTTTGTGATTAGAATCATGATTTCCTTGATCCAAAATAACAATTCCCTCTTAGAACATGATTCTTAGCAAAGAATCACATTTTTTGAAAGAGCTGCAATCTTTTATAGGCAATTGCATCTCTATGTGATAAGAAAATCTGGATTCCCACTTTTCTTCAAAAGTGTGTTTTTAGTGAAAATCATGTTTTTTCTCACAATCATGTACACACAATCGTTTTTTTTGATAATCATGTGGGACAGAATCGTGAAATTCCAAATCCCTCACAATCATGATTTTTTGTTGAAAATTTTCTTTTCTTGTTTCACAATCATGTTTTTTGGTGATTGTGTATAGGCAATCCTTCTTTCTTTGAAAATCATGTTCTTTTTTTACATACCTTGTTTTGAATCTCCTTGTAGGCATTTGGTTCCTAATGCTTCAAGAACAAACCCTCATGCTTGCAAATACCTTAGTGACACTCGATTCTCACTCTAAACAACACATATGAGCTATAGAGAAGAAGAAAAGTGCGCAATAAGACTCATGGATGAATTTCAAGAGAGTGCTCTATTAGAAATGAGCAAACGTCCTCACAAAATGAGCTCTCATTGACCTATATAGAAATTAAAGCAACCCATTTTGCATAAAAATGGTAGGGCAAGTTAATAGTAGTCCTTTGTACCTAATTGAACTATTTTCACAACTTTATTGAGATCTTAATTGAATATAAAAAATGGGGTATATAAATCAAGGGGTTTCCCAAATCTCAAGAATTACAAAAAATATTAATAGTTTCCACAAAATGTTATGAGATCTATTGTAGGAAAATGAATGTGAATGTGCAATGACAAAAAACGGGGTAAATCTTTTTTTTTCTAGCATTGCTAATCAACTTCTTCTTTGGCACCTTCCTTTATTCTTCTTCCATCTTCAAAAATTCTTTGAGATCTTTAGCATGGCCATTCTTGCCCTCCTAGAAGCTGTCATCCTCAACAATGCATGGGTAGCATTGAAGCTCGTTTTCTTGTATAATGCATTATTATCCTTCCGTTTCTTATCTGCGCATTTTGATGAACAAATTGTTGATGAGACAACCCTATGTGATCTAAGAGAACACTTCAAGTTGTGGTTATATATTGAGTTGTCTTTGCATGAGCTCCAATGCCATTGGCATGGATGCTATTTTTTATTTCAATTTATAAGAAATCTCTGCATGGCATTCAAAGAAGCCTATTTGGGATGCTTCTCAAAATGCCTTCATAGGATGGCTAGGTAGGTATTTCAATCTATCAAATTATTCCTTTAAAGTTTGTACATCAAAGAACTCTTTGAGATCATATATCATTAGTCCATATCATGGTGAAATCCTTGTTGGTTTAAATATTGTGTTTTTCCCCTTGAACATAGTGAAACATGTGTCCATCATGATGAATATTTTATGCAACATCATGTTTGTAGGATCAAGTATGTTTCTTAGGAAAAGGATATGATAATTGAAGCTTTCCAACATGTATTCTTTGGATGGTTGATGTCCATCATGTGGTCCTAAAATCAAAGGGTAATTAAGGCGTTGGCTCTTTGATTTCTTATTGATTTTCATGATGTATTACTACATTGACATGCTTCTTCTTTCCGCTAGGCAATAGGTTGGATTATACCACAAGTGCTTTGGAGCCCAATCAAGTATACCTTATAGTGTGGATTTATCCTCCTAAAATTTATATTGCCATTGCGGATATTGATTATTTGGGTATCCTATATGATTATTATATTTAGTATGCCATTATTTGTAATCATTTATCCATAGTTAAGAAATGGTACTCTTTGTATATTTGTCTTGATATTTGTGTATGAAGGCAAGTATGGGTGATAGACTCTATTCGATTGCTGCCCTTGGATCATTCAAAGTAAGTGTAAATCGATGATTGCTTGTTCAAATTCGACACAAGATCTTGTATCAATTGGTATCTTAACTTTTAACCTTGATTGTTCATTGTCAATTTACGTATATAACCTTTACTAACTATTATCTCTATTTCTCCCATGAGGTGTTCAAGTGGTCACAAGTTGATTTCAGATTTTGGTGGGGATGAGGGTGTTGGTTCTTTAGATATTTATTTCTCATTTTTGTCAAAGTGCTCAACTCATTCTTCCATGTCTCTTGTGCTTGCTACAACAAGGGCTCTACTTGAAGATGATTGATTTTGATATTATTTAAGATTTACTTGAAGGGCAATGATTAACATGTTACACTTATGTGATCCTCGAGTAGCTTTGATGTGAACCTTTTCTCTATACATGGACACTTTTTACTCTAGTGTTGGCTAGAGGTTTTTTCCCCATGTTACCACATACTTGATACTCTCATCTGTGGTGGTACTTGGTACTTAGGGATATTATTAAGCTCTTACTTTAGTTTAGTTCATCATCAATAGAGAGAGCTATTCTAGCCATCGTCTTCTTCGTGTATCTTGCTACGTTTGTGCTCCTTGTGTGTCCTTTTCGTGTGTCTCTCGCACTTCTACACACACCCAACAATGGTATCAGAGCAGGTAAAACTCCTTCTCAAGTTTTAGTTTTTCGCGTTGCGGCACGTGTGCATGTTTAACAGTGCAAATCGACTTCGGAACATAGAACAATGAATTTCAGCAGCCAAGAAACACTTCAACCAGGTGCCCTAGGGCTTTACCCCCATTTCAAAGCCATTCGTGCAATCAAAATTGCCATCAGAGTGACAATTTGTGAGCTGAAATTCCCGCGTTTATTTCAACTTTCATCGAGGTGAAGATTTTCCCACATTCTTGTTCTTTTGTGAAATGGCGGGGAACAATGACTTGTTTGGCATGCTTCAAGCTGAAGATAAGCTTGATGGGACCAAATATCCGATGTGGTCTTACATGATGAAGCATGTTCTTGTTGCAAAACAACTTTGGAGCATAGTGGCAGATGTAGATCGAAGACCCGCAAGTGCTTCTACTTCACAGTCTATTGTCATAGATGGAACTTCTTCTTCAAGTACAATGGTTTCTCCTTCTCCACCTACATAAGCTCAGCTTAGATAAGATGGAAAAGATGCTCAAGCTCATGCATTGATTGCGCTTTCTGTGAAACGTCACATAGTTCCACACATTCGATCATGTTCTACATCAAGACAAGCATGGGACACTCTTGCTTCTTTGTATGCCGTGCGTAATGAAGCACGTGTTGCGTACTTGAGGAAGCAACTTTATGATGTATGTGTGGCTGATTGTGTCTCTTCTTTTGCAAGAAGAGCAATCTAGAATGAATATGAGTGGTTTGATTAAGGGAACACAAGCACTTGCTATCTCACAAAAGGGGAAAAGCAAGCATGGTTCATCTTTGGGTTCATCAAAAACCAAAGCCTCAACCTTCCTCTTCCACTCATTCCTCTAATGATGGTGATTTGCAAAAGAAGAAGAGATGCAAATATTGTCCAAAGGCTGTTCATACTATTGATGAGTGTAGAAAGCTTTCTAAACGCAATGAAAAGAAGGAATCAGACATATCTATTGTTGAAAATTCAGCAAATGTATAGAATAATGAAGCTAACATGGCTTAAGATTTTTGGGCATGTGTTGTTACATGTCATTATGATGTTTCTTTGCATTCTAAATGTATGGTTGTGAGTGAGGCTGATTCGGATTGGTTCTTTGATACTGGTGCTTCAAAGCACATAACATCATGCAAAAGATTTTTTGCCTCTTTGAAAGATGCATCCAAAGGAGAACATGTGGTGTGTGCAAACAATGCCTATTATCCTATCATTGGAGTAGGAGAAATTGAGCTTAGGACTGCAAATGGAGGTGCGATTCTCTTGAAAAATGCATTAGATGTGCCCGGTATCAAGAAAAACTTAAATTCAGCTCCTTTGATTGCCAAAGCTGGACTCCATGTACACTTTGTTGATGATAAGTGTATGGTTCATGATTTCAGCAATGGCGATGTTATCATGATGTCCGGTACATTATGTAATGGTTTGTATCACAGGGATACATACAACAGGGCTGTCTCGAATGCCTTGATTGCTCATACTTCTTCCATGGTTGAAATGGAGCTTTGGCATGCTCGTTTTGGTCACTTGAACTTCAATAGTTTGCTTTACTTGCAAAAGAAGGACTTGGTTATTGGTTTGTTTACACTTGAGTCCATTGAAAAGCATGCATGTGAAGGTTGAACTCTTGGAAAAATGCATCGTGCTTCTTTTCCAAAAGATAGTCATACACACGTGCGGATGCCTAACCGCATGAAGCGGTTTTGGACCGCTGCTGTAGGATATTGCAAGGTGGGTAGTTTATCTGGGGCGGGTGCCTCCCAAAGAGTAACGGAGGTGTGCGAAGGTAGGCAAATTGTAGCTTGTTCATAGTGATGTATGTGGTCTCCTCAAGACTCCATCTTTGGGAAGCATGTATATTTTGTTACCTTCATTGATGATGCTACTCGCCATACATGGGTGTATCCTATGAAAAGTTTTCTTCACAAAAACTTTTGACTCTATGCACGTATCGTAGTGGTGAATACATGTCACATGAGTTTAATGCTTTTCTTTGTGAAAGAGGTATTTCACACCAATGTACGGTGCCATATACACCTCAACAAAATGGTGTTGCCGAGCGTAAAAATAGAACACTTGAAATGGCATGATGTATGGTTAAAGGAAAGCATCTTCTTGATAAGTTTTAGATAGAAGCGATCATGTTTGCAAACTGTGTTGAATCGTTGCCCCACAAAAGCATTGAGAGTCATCACTCCTTATGAGGCTTGGAATGGACATAAGCCCATGCTTAGTCATATGCGTGTGTTTGGTTGTTTGGCATATGCTCTTGTGCCATCACAACATCACAAACTTGATGAAAAGGCAAAGAAATGTATATTTGTTGGTTATAGTGCTGAAAGTAGGGGATATCGTTTGTACCATCCATTGAAGAACTCAATTATTGTGAGTCAAGATGTGGTATTTGCTAAAAAATTAGTTTTCCCTCTACTTGAATGCAAAAAATAGTCAAGAGTTAGCTCACAAAATATGCTGGATACACTCATGCATTTGTTCCAAACTAGTGCGCTTGACTATGGCCATGTAGAGCAGCCAAGTGAGGCTCAAAGGGCTGAAAAATTCTAGCAAAATAGAGTTGAAAATGCAGAGAATATCCAGCCAAACATGGCTGAAATTATTCAGCCAAAAAATATCAAAACTATTGGAAATTTCCAGCCGCATATGGCTGAACATTTGCATCAAAATATGGCTGAAAATGAGCATGAAATTCAGCCCATGCATGGTGCACATATTGAAGATGTATTACATAATGAATGCATGTCTATCAAGAGTGCACAAACTATGCCAAATTGGCTGAAACAAACTTTGCAGGACAACAAATTGAGTGCACCTTTACTTGGTAGAACAAGATCAAGCTCTCACCATGCATCAAGTAAGTTTGTGGATTATTCTCTTATTACAAAAACATGTAATGAAGAGCCACTTTCGTTTGAAGATCCATATGACGATCCACAATGGATGAGTGCTATGCAAGCAGAAATGGATCCCATACATAGGAATGGTACTTGGGAGTTATATGCGTTGGCAGAAGGAAAGACTCTCATTGGTACAAAGTGGGTTTACAAGATTAAGAGAAAATCTGATGGTAGCATTGATCGTTACAAAGCTAGATTGGTTGCCAAAGGATATGCACAACAATATGACATTGACTATGAGGAAACTTTTGCACCCACTTCACACATGACTATCATTTGTACCGTGGTTGCATTGGCTGCTTGAATGGTGATTCACAAGAAGAGTTCTATGTGAAGCAACCTCCTAGATTTGCTATGAAAGGGAAAGAGCATATGGTTTGTCGCTTGCATAAAGCCTTGTATGGTCTCAAGCAAGCTCCACATGCATGGTATGACAAAATCCATAAGCATTTGATTGCTCTTGGCTTTGCATGTAGTCCAGTTGAAAGCACACTCTATGTACGCAAAAATGGGGCTGATCTTACAGTGCTTGTTCTTTATGTCGATGAAATACTCTTGGCTGGGTCATGTGATGCAAAACTTGACATTATTATGGCTGATTTGCAGCATACTTTTGATGTCACTTATCTTGGACTTTTGAGCTACTATCTTGGCATCGAGTTTGTATTCGTTGAGGGGGGAATTGTTACACATCAAGCAAAGTATGTTGAAAAACCACTTCAGCGTTTTGACTTTGAGGATTGCAAGCCACTTTTTACACCAGTTGAGACAAGATTTAGATTCTCAGTTGAGGATTCTAGTGATGCATTTGACACTTCTCTTTATGAACAAGCTGTGGGATGTCTTATATATGCATGCAACACAAGGCCGGATATATAGTATGCAATTTCCCAGTTGAGTCGATTCATGCATAGCCCTAGCACTAAGCATTGGCAAGCAATAAAATGTGTGTTTAGATATTTCAGAGGCACTTTGAGCTTAGGTCTCTTTTATGGAAGAGATATTCAGCCATGCTTGCATGCTTTTACAAATAGTGATTGGGCTGGTTGTTATGATACTCATGTGTCCACTAGTGGTAATTGCTTTTTCCTTGGAGACTCATGCCTATCTTGGTTAAGTAAGAAGCAACCTACAGCGGTGACTTCGAGTTTTGAAGTTGAGTACAGGGCAATTTTCATAGCTACACTGGAGTGTATATGGCTAAGATGCATGTTGCTGGATCTTTGCATGGAGATTGATGCTGCTACACATATTCTCATTGATAGTCAGAGTGATTTGGTTGTTGCACAAAACCGAGTGTTTCATGCACGGACCAAACATATTGAGGTGCATTATCACTATGTGAGAGAGCACCTTCATGCAGGAGACATTGATTTGGTATATGTGCCTACACAAAGTAATGTGGTAGACATATTCACCAAAGCTCTTCCACGGAAAAAGTTTGAAGCTTTTCGCAAAGCTTTAGGCTTATTACCTTGTGGGGGCTGATCTACCACTCCCTATATGTGTTCACATCATTCGCTCCAGGGGGGTTTGTTATACTTATGTGTTCTTCGAGTAGCTTTGATGTGAACCTTTTCCCTATACATGGGCACTTTTTACTCTAGTGATGGCTAGAGGTTTTTTCCCATGTTACCACATGCTTGATACTCTCATATGTGGTGGTACTTGGTACTTAAGGATATTATTAGGCTCTTACTTCAGTTTAGTTCATCGTCAATAGAGAAAGCTATTCCAGCCATCGTTTTCTCCATGTGTCTTGCTGCATTTGTGCTCCTTGTGTGTGCTTCTCGTGTGTCTCTCGCACTTCTACACACACCCAACATAACATATCCTTGGCATGTTTTTCTTCATCTAGTTGGATCCTCTTTTTGCCATTTCTTCATACTTTGGTTGTGTGAGGGGTAGTAATCCTAGAGTCACAAGTGCATCAATCATTAAGCATGTTAGCAGACTTGCATTGCCATTAAAAGCTTCATATTTTCTTCCCTTAGTCCTTTCATAAGCGTCTTCATCATATCCATATTCTTTTTTATTGCAATATGTTGTTCCTTGATTTGTTGTAGTTCTTTTTGAAGTAATCTATTTGCCATAATAGCTTGGTTTCTTGCATTAATAGCACATGTGCAGTCTTCAAACCCATTATTTCTTGTTGAAGCTCTATAAATTGATGCTCACTTTGCTCTCAATTAGTTGTTACCTTTAGCAAAGTGTTACTCTATGATTTGTACGATCCATGATGTGCACCACTTCTTGTATATAAGGTTGGATCCTTGCAACTAAGTTGAGTTTAGGAAAAGTGGTGTACCTTCTCCAAAGATTAGTAGCAGTTTTCAATGTTTCAACATGAACTTGCATTGTCACTTGACACTAGACCTATTCGAATGGATGAGATAGGGGCAAATGTAGTGACTTGCACTTGACACTAGAACTAGTCGAATGGACCCATTCGAATGGATGTGATAGGGGCAAATGTAGTGACTTGCACTATTGTCACTCGTATTGCAAGAGGGGAGATCTTTGTAACATTATGACATACATTGTGAAATACCTTCTTGTCATTGCAACATTATGGATGGCAAGAGTATATTACTAACACCATATATATCAATAGGAAGCATTGATGGTGGCATGAGATGTCCATGGTAGTGGTGAAATCATGAATTTCAAAAAATAGGGCATGGAGAGTCTAACTAGAATTTCATGTTGGAATTTCTCTTGGGCCATTTCTTTTTCTTTATCAAATTGTGCCACTATATCCTCTTCCTCGAGTGGTTTTATGATCATGATTCGTTCCTTATTAGTAGTGTGTTGTTTCAACACCTTTTATAGCTAGTTCTCTGACTATTCCGCTTTTAGGCAGGGTGACTTGAGGAGTAGCTCCATCGCCCACTTCTTGAATATGGTTGAACACTTGACAAGTTGATCTCATTTGGCTAAGTTTTCTTGCCTCATAAATTTCATATGATTTCTTCTTGTGATCTTCTTATGTTGCCCATAAATTGTTCCAAAATCAACATGTTTGGTGATTGTCTTGACCCTTCTTGTTCTAAATATCTTGGATCTATTCACATGAATGCCAGTTGACTCATAGTCATATGCATAACCTCTTCACGTGCCAAAAACATATCTTATTTTAATCATGGGAATAAATTTTTAGGCATGTGGTGATAGAGATTTGTTTTGAAGGAAGTTCTCAAGGGTTGACCTTGTGCTACCTATTTGGTTGATTAATACACCTTTTATTATGGGAAAACTCAATTGAGGCTCATCTTCTTCGAACACTTGTAATTCTCCTTGTCTTTGTGGTCTGAATAACAAGATTACTCCCTAAAAGTCCACAATATCACCTTTGATTTTGTTCCTATATTTCTCTAATGGGTTGAAACTAAGCTTTGATGCCTAGTAGCTATCATTCTCAAGTGAAGTTTTGTTGTTCTAAGAGCAAGTGTGTAACCGTAGTTTCTTACAATTGTGTCATTATTCTTGAAAGCGTAGAAAAACTATGCATATTCATCTTCTTGGACCATTTGGCATGTGTAAATTCTATTTGTTTTGAAGCATTGATTTTTTTTCCTCTTTCACAATGCATGCATAATTGAGTGCTCTAGTACCATACATCGGGTTTCAACAAGAAAGTAGAACTTCTAGTTAAACAGACACAATGCTACATCATACTCTAGACTCTTTAGATCTTTGAAATTATGGACATCCCTAGACCTATCAGATGAGGTACCTTGATGTTTGTGATGGGAAGATTGCACTTTTCTATACATTAAGATTCTTGGATAAACATATGCATAAGGTAGCATCATTTTCTTTGCCCTTGAAAATTGATGATGAAAAATCTTGACCTTTTTGCCTGCCCCACTTCTTGCTTGTAAGAAGTGATCATTCCATCTACCCATGGAAATCATACTAAACAATTGTTATTCAAAGAAAATCTCTACATCTTAGTAATTCCCAAATTGCCAGTAGATTGAATATACATTGGTTCTCTCCTAGTTCTCTTGACATGAAATGTAGCTTGCATTTGTGTCACCTATTTCTTGCTATGAAACAAATAAGTGTGTGCCCTCTTTCATGGGATGGTTATTTTCCTTAAGAAAAGTATCCCATCTATTGTTGTTCACGTTGGTTGAGTAGAGACCCCTTTAAATGAGTCAATCCTCTTGGGTGGCCTATATGCTTCTTCCATCACTATTTTATGCCATTTTTTGCTTGTAAAGTAGCTTGATATGAATATGTGAGTCAAATAGAAATAAGTAAAGGAAAAATTTCACTAAGTTCTTTAACTCCACATATTTGCATCATTCTCAAACAAAAAGAACGTAATAGTTCATGGATTCAACAATGTGGGATGTGTGGTGATTTCTGCAATTGACGTGATTTTTGTAAAAAGAAACATGCAAAAAGCAAAAGAAACGATAAAGATAATTATGAGGAGACTTTTATCCTTGTTTCAAAACAAGGATACCATTAGAGTTCTCATAGCCCTATGTGTAGCAAGCCCCAAGGTTGAAGAAGGCCCTGTATGGCCTAAAGCAAGCCCCAAGGGCTTGGAATCAGAGGCTAGTGGAATTCTTGAAGAGATGTGGTTTCTTTACAAGTGATGTAGATTCTTCCTTGTATATGAAGTAAACAAATGACAAGATATGTTTGATATGCATATATGTAGATGATCTCCTTGTGACAAGTGATGATGATGCAGGGATAAGGACCATCAAAGAGAAGCTTGGAAGAGATCTCAAAATCTCAAATTTAGGTGTGCTAAAGTACTTTCTTGGCATTGAGGTGATGTATGGGAAGGAAGGTATCTATCTCTCTCAAAAGAAGTATCTTCTAGATTTGTTGTTTAGGTTTGGCATGATAGATTGCAAACAAATAGCTCAACCTATGCATTCAAATGTCAAGCTAAGCAAGGAAGATGGTAAGAAGCTAGAAGACCTTACACTATACAGAAGCATTGTGGGATGATTGATCTATGCTATACTCACAAGACTTGACTTGTGCTACATTGTTGGAGTTCTATCTGAGTTCATGAATGCAACCATAAATACACATCTCAATCATGCAAAAAGAGTGTTAATGTATGTGAAGAGTATAGTTAATTATGGGTTGCTATAGAGGTATGATGAAGAACTTCAAGTAAGAGCATGGAGTGATGTAGATTCGACAGCAAGTGTTGATGATAGAAGGTAAACTTTTGGTTGTGTTTTCATGTTGGGTACAAAAGAAATTTCGTGGATGAGAAAAAAGCAGCCCACAATTGCATTAAGTTAAAGAGAGGCTGAATATAGAGTTTTAGCCCTCACTACATGTGAAACAATGTGGCTTAAGAAGTTCTTTAAAGATTTTGGCATACAACTTAGACCGATTCCAGTTTATGGAGATAACATGTCATACAATCCCATGCATCATACAAGGAGCAAGCACATTGATGTGTATTGCCATTATGTAAGGGAAAAGGATGCAAGTGGGGACATTAATGTTCATTTTGTAGGTACAAAGGACCAAGTTGCAGATATCTTCACCAAAAGCGTGGATGTGACCAAGTTAAAAAAGTTTTCAAAGGCTATGAGATTACTTGATATGAACACTACCACCTTAAGCTTGAGGGGAGAGTTGAAAATGTGAACTATGCAAGCTCTAGGTGGACAAAGGGGTCAAAGTACCTTAATATGAACAAAAGTGACAACTTAGATCACTTAGGGTGGTCTCAAGGTTAGGCAAGGTCAGGCAAGGCAACCGTAAGGTAGTGGAAAAGTCGGGAGAGGCATCCAAAAGCTATAAAAGGAGTTGAAGAGACACCAAAAGCATGGAAGTCTTGTAGGTCATTGAAGACCAAGAGACATATACTCAAGGAGGCTCAAGAAGAGAGTCATCCAAGGCTGAAGGAGCTGAAACGCAGTAGTCGAAGCTAGGAAAAATAGAGAGGAGGACATTACATGCACAAAGGAGGAGCTATCAAGCCCATACCCCCTCGAGTTTCTTGTATGTATAGACATAGTCTCGTTACAAAAGTTGTAACTCTTTGTGTACATATCTAATTCAAGAGATTTAAGGAGGTGAAGTGACACCAAATGCATGGAAGTGTTGTAGATCATTGAAGACCAAGAGACATATACTCAAGGAGGCTCAAGAAGAGAGTCATCCAAGGCTCAAGGAGCTAAAATGTAGCAGTCCAAGCTAGGAAAAATGTAGAGGAGGACATTACACGCAGAAACGAGGGGTAAGGAGGAGCTATCAACCCCACATCCCTCTACTTTCTTGTAGGTATAGACATAGTTTGCTTATAACGGTTGTAACTCTTTGTGTACATATCCCGTTCAAGATATTTTAGGTGCATTTTGTAGCTTATATGTCTTACTTTCCCTAAGAGGGCTTGTTGAAATCAATTTTATGTGTAGAGAAATCGGTGTATCGTTGTAACCCTAATTTTTGCATATCCTAGATCTCTGCATCATCTATTTTGTACAAAGTTGTTGACTAACCTAAATAGATCCATTAAATGTGTCCTATAGCTTATTGGAAAGCTTATGAACTATACTACATATGGCTAGATGCTCACGTGATTTGGATCACTATAAGGTAGGTAAATCATAGTGTTTCTACAAGGTAGCAAAAAACATGTATGGAGGGACCTAGGTATTGGGTTCATTTCACTTCTAGTGTGAACATATGAGGGATTAAATTCCATCAAAGCATTGGCAGGCAATTAAGCACATGTTTTGCTATCTGACTGGTACCTAACTACTTGGATTGTTTTATCCCAAGGGGGATCATTAGTGCCAGATTTACATGATTTTTGTGACTTAGATCAGGCTGGTTGCTATGACACTTGTGTATCAACTAGTGGTTCTTGCTTCATGCTTGGTAGCTCATGCATATCTTGGTTGAGCAAGAAGCAGCCTACTGTGGCCACTTCTAGTTTTGAGGTTGTGTATAGGGAGGCTTTCCCAAAGATTATGGATTGTGTGTGGCTTAGATGCCTATTGGCTGACTTGGCTGTTGGTTAGTCTTCTGCCACCACCAGATTTGTTGATAGTTAGAGCACATTGGAACTTATCAGGAATCTTGTGTTCCATGCTCACACAAAGCACATTGAGGTACACTATCATTATGTCACAGAGAGGTTTTCTACTAAAGAGATCTGTTTGAAAAATGTGCCCACACAAGATAGCGTTGCAAACCTTTTCACAAAGGCTCTATGTAGGGAGAAGTTTGAAGCTTTCTGCAAAGCTTTGGGCTTACTTTTTTTTGTGGACTGATCTCTTTCGACATATCTTGGTACTTCCTTATACATGAGTGAAAACTCCTTGTTCACCACATCACTATGAAGGGGGATTCGTTTATATATTTCGGTAGTGATGTGTGTTAACACACTTAGGACCACTGCAACACTTTTTCCCTCTTTAAGAAGTTTTTCCCCCCGGCTTGTATATACAAATATAACCCAAAGGGGTTACTTATCTTTGTACATTCACTTGGTAATTCATTCACTGTCATGTTGTGCTCTAAGCTTCTTCTTCTAACTTCTCCTATTTGTGTGCTTCTGTAGACCTCAAATTCCAACAAAAACTTTGCTAAAAAACATGAAATAGTCTTCATGAAACATGGGGATACTATGGAAACCAATTAGTGGTATGAAGGCCTCCATGAAACTCAAAGAACATGATCAAGAGGAAGAATGCATATATACATGTGCACACACACAAGCATGCAAGCAAGCCTCATTCACAAGCAAGAAGATTAGAGGTCGAAGAAACTCACCACTTGATTAAGAAGAGAAAAATGAGGGAGAGGAAGCGTACATATGATAATGAGTTCACTTTTATAGTCTTCTTCTAAAAATTTATCCTCTACAAATTTTAATATCTAGGAAATGTTTTTATGGATGCTACCTTCACAATGTGCAAAGATGATAAGTTAACCAACAAAGTTATTATAAGGCAAGATTGGTTATACCAACACCCAATTACTCTAAAAATAGCTAACACCCAGCCAAAGCACCCTTATTTGTTGTAGTTTATTATAGAGAGGTTTTTAGTTTTCAACAAGAGAGAGAACCAAGATCTAAACATCTCTATTAGATAGTTTCAGGTCTAACTTGTTGGAGAACCAATCACAAATTGGACATAAATTTAAAGGTCAAAGTCTTAGAAGAAAATCACATGCCTATGTGAAGGGATAATTTCACATATGTACTATATTTGTAAAGTTAGACTTAACTTTAGTTCTAGAATTTTCAAAAGTTACGAGATTGAGAAAATCTATATAAGCTAGTTTGTATCAACAGAGAGAGAGAGAGAGAGAGAGAGAGAGAGGTTTTATATGACTGAGTATAGTCGGGCTTCTCTAAGTAAGAAAGCACCTCTAAATTTTTGAGTTTTTCATAGTTATGAGAAGAACTAATTAAAGTTCTGTGTATGAGACTCGCTCCTTCATCTTCATGCTTTGTCTATTATGGTAATGACTTCAAAACTTCAAGTTTCCCAAGAAACTCGATAGTTGACATCGATTTTGTGCTGAAAAGTTCTTATTTCATTCTCTGAGTTCTATCTACTATTGGGTCTCCTTGAAAACATGAGGTTTCTGAAGAAACTCGATGCTTGGCATGAAATTTCAATGTAAAATCGATGCATAGCATCACATTCCAACATAAAAGTGGTTTTCTTCATATCTATGTTCAAGGGAGTATTTTAGGTGCTCAAAAAGTGGCCAAAAACACACCAATTCGATTCCTCGCATCAAATTCTTGGTGCAAGTCAATATTAAGTTGAAAAATTTTATATTTATATAGGCGCTTTTACTAAAATAGGCAAAATTTCCTTTTTTTGCAATTCATAGAGGGTCAACTTGTGAAGGCCATAACTTAGTGTGTAGTGCAAAGTTTTTAGCACGTAATAGCTTCTTGGAAAGCTCTTCTCTTCTACTTTAATAACTAGAAGATCTTGACAAAATAATAGTTGTGCTAAGAGAAATACAAAAAAGAGTAAAGGTATGTCATTTCAGTGAATAGAAACTTCTGAAGAAGTAAAGTTCTCAGTTTTGGCTATTATTTCTCAAAGTTTGGAGAAGCATTGAGTTGGTATGCAGATCAAAGTCATATAGTTGAAGAATTTGAAGAAGAGGTAAGAAGATGTGAGAAAGGAAAATCAAGTGTGGAGGTGAATGGAGATGAAGAGTATATGCAAGCAAGTACATCCATAAGTGGATTAACAAGAAGAAATGAAGAAGCTTCTATATTTGATGAAGAGGTGTATCCAAACATATATGAAGAATGTGAACCAAGGAGTTCAAGTAGGACAAGAAGGCAACCAGAAAGGTATTCTTATGATACTTCTTACATAACTCAGAATAACTATGCATATATGGTCAAAGATGATGAAGAATCTCATAACTATGATGAAGCAAAAGGTAAGAAGCAATGGGAAGAAGCAATGAAGGAAGAATTCAATGCACTAGAGGAGAACAAGACTTGGGAACTTGTTTCTAAACCAAATGATAAGAAGGTAATTGGAAATAAATGGGTTTATAAAGTGAAGAATCTTGCAAATGGAAGTATAGTTAGATACAAAGCTAGACTGGTGGTGAAAGGCTATGCCCAAAATTATGGCATAGATTATGATAAGACATTCAGTCCTGTAGCTAAGATGTCAACTATAAGAACAATCATTGCTATTGCAACTTCAAAAGGATGGAATCTGAGTCAACTAGATATAAAGATTGCATTCTTGAATGGATACATATCAGATGACATATACATGGAACAACCTCAAGGGTCTATAGATTGTAGGTATCCAAATTTTGTATGCAGATTGAGAAGAGCACTCTATGGATTGAATCAAGTTCTAGGAGCATGGAACTATAGATCGGTGAAGTATCTCGATGATCTTGGATATCAAAGTTCGAAAGCAGATCCAAGTCCACTCATCAAAAGAACAGAGCAAGATACAATCTACATTTCTATTTATGTAGATGGCATTATAATAATAGGTACTATACAGTATCATTATATCATTATCATCAACTGAAGCTGAGTACAAAGGACTTGTAGACGTAGCTAAGGAGGTCATATGGATGTAGACATTATTCAAAAGCTTGGGCATTTATCAAGGTATACCTACAATACATGGAGATAATATGAGTTCACTTTATCTTGCAGCAAATCCACTATTTCATGCAAGAACAAAACATATAGAGATACAATATCATTTCCCGAGACAAAAGGTAATGGAGAAAAAAATTGAAGTGGAGTACATTTCTACAAAGGATCAGATAGCAGATATAATGAAAAAAGCTTGGATGGTGTGAAAACCCATAGATTCAAAAGCATGGTAGGAGTAAAAAGAAAAGAAGATGATATGAAGAAACAGAGAATGTCAATTAGTGTTTGAGGGGGAGCTGTTGGAGAACCAATCACAAATTGGGCATAAATTTGAAGATCAAAGTCTAAGAAGTAAAGCACATGCCTATGTGAAGGGGCAATTTCACATATGTCATATATTTGTAAAGTTAGACTTAACTTTAGTTCTAGAATTTTCAAAAGTCACAAGATCGAGTAAATCTATATAAATTAGTTTGTATCAATAGACGCGGGGAGAGAGAGAGAGAGAGAGAGAGAGAGAGAGAGAGAGAGAGAGAGAGAGAGAGAGAGAGAGAGAGAGAGAGAGAGAGAGAGAGAGAGAGAGAGAGAGAGAGAGAGAGAGAGAGATTTTATATGACTGAGTATAGTCGGGCTTCTCTGAGTAAGAAAGAACATGTAAATTTCTGTGTTTTTCATAGTTATGAGAAGAACTAATTAAATTTTTGTCTATGAGACTCTCTCATCCATCTTCATGCTTTCCTTATTGTGGTAGTGAGTTCAAAACTTCAAGTTTCCCAAGCAACTCGATTCTTGGCATCGAGTTTGTGCTGATAAGTTCTTATTTCATTCTCTGAGTTCTATCTACTATTGAATCTCCCTAAAAACATGAGGTTTTTAAAGCAACTCGATGGTTGGCATCAAATTTCAACGTAAAATCGATGCCTAGCATCGAACTCCAACATAAAAGTGGCTTTCTTGATACCTTTGTTCAAGGGGGTATTTGAGGTGCTGCAAAAATGGCCAAAACACACAAATTTGATGCATGGCATCGATTTCTTGTTGCAAGTTGATGTGCACTTGAAAACTTTTATATTTAGACAAGCGCTAAAACAGGCAAGATTTCCTATTTTGGTAGCTCATACAGGGTCAAGTTGTGAAGGCCATAACGTGGTGTGTAGTGCAAAGTTTTTAGCAAGTATTAGCTTGTTGGAAAGCTTTACTCTTCTACTTTAATCCACAAGAAAGTCTTGGAAAAATAATAGTTGTGCTAAGAGAAATAAGCAAAAGAGTGAAGGTATTTCATTTCAGTGATTAGAAAATTCTGAGGAAGTAAAGCTCTCAATTTTGGTTATTACTTCTCAAAGTTTGGAGAAGCATTGAGTTGATGGTGACCATAGAGGTTGTCTAGTGTCACATTAATTCATTTATTGTGATGTTTCATACATCAACATAACTCAATCAGACTTAGAGGACATGCACTCAAGAGAAACTTCTACTCATCCATTATCGTCTCTTTTAGTTTCAATAACCTCATCAACTTCATCAAAATTAGCCAATAAGAAGCAACATAGTAAAGAAGTTGACCTTGAAAATTGAAAAGAAGTAAATCTCAATATGAGCATCATGCATAAGATCAATCAATCATCATCTCTCATGAAAGGATTAGTACAACATGAGTGTCATCATTGAAAGATATGCAAAAGAAAACACATCCTAAGGAGAAAGAAATTAACCACTTAATTAAATAGGAAGAAAATAATTCAA